>VZTN01006706.1:0-231006 GCA_013400515.1 Erpornis zantholeuca | reverse complement strand
CCAACACACCCCAACACCCCCCAGCACACCCCGCTGCACCCCAACACACACCAACACACACCAACACACCCCAATGCACACCAACACACACCAGGACACCCCAACACACCCCAATACACCCCAACACACAGCAATACACACCCCAATACACACCAACACACCCCAGCACACCCCAATACACCACAGTGCACACCAATACATCCCAGCACACCCCAACACACCCCAATACACCCCAACACACTTCAATGCACACCAACACACACCATTCACGTGGTATTTCCTTCCTCTTGCCAGACTCAACACCCAAGTGCTCGGTGAACCTCACACCAGGACCTATTACCTCACACCAGGACCCATTCCCAATTAGCAGGGTAGAGATGCTGAAGCAAGGAGTTTATGAGCTTCAGCACCAACCACAGTTCTACAAAAAGTAGAGATCTAGCAGCTTAAAAATTCCAGTTTTCCAATGAAAAGTGTGGAGATTCCCATATTGGATAGAGAGCAGAACATTTTATCTCAGCAAGTTCCTATCCTGTGACAAGAACTGGTATGAATCTCCTGAAATGAACATATTTACAGACAACCTTTTGCTGCATTTTACAGACAATCCACATTACTTCCAATAAAAGTGGTCCATTTTTAAAAAAATAATCTTCTAAAACGTCTTAATTAGGTAGAATTTTCCACTTTTTTAAAGTTTCCACTTTTTTTTTTAGAATTTTGCTTGTAAACAGAAATGCTTTGACCTGTTGCACATGGAGTTTGTCAGTGGTGTGGGGTATTCGGGGGCATTATTGTTCTAGTTGTTTCCTGAGATCTGAAAACAAAGGAAAAAAAATCAAATTACATCAGTGTAAGCTGGTGCAAGACTGGATAAGAGAAGATAAATTGCTGTCTGTGCTACACTGTGTGGGACTCACATTACATGCTGTGTAACGTCTTCAATGTTGAAAGACAAAATTATTTTGGGCCCAAATCTAAAATATCTTAAGGTGTAGGCAACTCCTGCTTTAAGTGCACTGTTTAAATTGTAGTTAGAAAATAGTTTTCAGCTGCACTCCAACTACTAGTAGTGATACTTTTTAAAGATTGATAACAGAGTTTTCTCCAGAATCCATAAACCTCATTAAGTGCCAGTAAAATCTGGGCTACAATTCAAGATTAAACTGTTTAATACACACCAAAAAAAAAAAAAAAAGTCAATGTAAGGCAATATTCAAAATCAGTGTAACACTTCATTGCCTATCCAGGTACAAGCACAGTAAATACAACTCAACAGTCACAGCAATAAGAAAAAAACACACCTCAGTGACTTAAATGTGATCAAACAAAGAAAATTAGTGTCTCTTTCTAAGCATTACTAAGGTACATTGCATTATTTTTCTCCTACTCTGTAAATCTCATGCTTGTTAGTTTTATAGACACACACACGCAGTTCAGCATTCAAATAATAAAAGAACTACTCAGCTGTGGCAACACAATGGGCAAGAACACCTAAGTGTAAATCCATCAGTCCCTGAACACTCCTCTGAGAACCCAAGCACTCTGAATTACAAGAGCTGGTTCAGAGATCCTCCTCATCCCTCACAAAAAGTCACTCTTGCCCTCTCAGTGTGAGCCCTCACCTTTTTTGTCCCATTAACCATTTGGGACAAAGTCTTCAATTAGCAAACTTCAAATATTTTGCATTGTTATTTTTCACTAACTACAGATGCCATAGCAAAGATTGTATGGGCCATGCCTAGGTGGTTATAAGAAAATACAAAATTATTCAGGCTGATATCAAAGCAGGGGAACATCTGCTACTGTCTTTGACCATATTCTTTTAACAGGAATACAAATACATCATTCATGACTGGACAGAAATTCTGTGGCCAGAGCAGCTCCGTGCTCAGCACACCAAAACCAACACTGATGCATTATTCTCTTTCCATTCAGGACCCTTACTTTGGCCTGTGCCATAAACCCCAAAACATGTCTATTAAAGAACATTTTAGTGCCCTTAAAAACAAATAGAAATTTGGTACATTTTCTAAATTGTCTAAAAGACAAAGAGAGGCTTAGCTGGTTTTGAATGGCCACACCAAGGACAGGGAAAAATAGTTCAACTTCTGGAAGTAAATTAAAAAGTGCTGTCAGTGCCCTGTGTGTGGACAGAGATTATTCTAAGAAAGGTTATGGAGCTGAAAAGCATCAATGTTGTTTTTCATTGTACCTGAGAATTTGAAATATTTTTTTTTCCTAGGAAAATTGTAAGATAAACAACAGCATAAAGGGAAAAAACTAAAATGGAATCACGAAAGGAAAGGAGCACTGTGCAGGTTCATTTACAAATTGAATGGGGCAAGATTTGTTAAGAACCCTTTAAAATGAATAGATGTGTAATTAAGAAAACAAGAAAGATGCCAGAATTTCACTGGATGTATGAACAATGAGTATTGCTTCCCAAAAACACACCTTGGGGAAAAGGCAAACCCTTTATCAGTCCCTGTATACAATGAGAAAGGAGGAAAAAAAGGCATAAATTCATTTATAAAACCAAAAACCCTGCCTAAGATGACATTTTTTTTTCTCATTGGTTCTGTTTGTCTTTTTTTACTGTCACTGTATGACAGAAAAATCCTTTCCCCTCTAAATAAGAGGGGGCAAGATCCACTCCCTTTTGCTTTGGAGAACAAAAGCCACTGTCCAGTTTCTTCAAAAGACATTTCCTAGCACAAAATCACCATCAGGTTTGGAGAACCTTTCGAGATTCTTCTGATACTTGTCACTGAAACAGCCCTGAAACCATATTTGAGCTTCCTTGTTGTTCTAAACATCCCCACACAGCTTTGCTGGCTTACAGTAACCACTTCATACTATTTAAATCTTTTTTTTTGAGCCACTCTTCTCAGCACATTTTGGACTACATTCTTAATATATTTCCTGCTTCAGGTATGGGTTTTGTGAAAAATTCACCTGTACCAATAAAACTGCCACAAGAAACATTTCCATGCATGAAAGTCTGACTCCACTTGACTTTTCTTTAGTAGACAGAGCACAAAACCTCATGAAATACTCACTAATCAGCATTTCTTTAGGGGGGGAAAAAAACCCCTGAACACAGATTCCCTTAACACAGACAATTATATTAATAAGGCAGCAGTTCCCAGCAATCCAGGGAAGCACTGGAGTTCACACACACACATGAGATTTGCAGCCCTTGTCGAAGAGTTTGCTTCTGGCTATCCTCAGCCTCGTAACATTTTCACATTAATTTTGGGCAGCAGGAATTATCCCGCTTGGGGCATTTTAAACAGGCTCCAAAATAAATAATTAATGCATCGGACACTATTAATTAGCAAAACTCAGAAACAGCTACCGTTACAGAGCCTGAAAAGTTTTTCTAAACTTGTCAGGCTGTTAATAATAAATAGGGTGGAAATGGCCAATTAACATACTTAAATAACGACCTTTATAAACCATGGAAAATACCACTTTTTCTGTTCTTTTGATATGAGAAATAAAAAAACAGCAACTCTGCCACTTTAGTCCTAATACTTCACTAACAGAAATGTGGGTTTACACTCATAAAGGTGAAGCAGAGCTGTGGAACCAAACACAATATCTGAGCATGACAATTTCTTTCAGATATTGGAAAAGTATGTACTTATACTTTTTGTGTGGCAATAAATTTTGTTAGAAATAACACGGTAAGGTGGAGATCTGTGACTAAATTTACTGATTCCTACAGTTTTGGAAATCACAGATCTACAGTAATACAGGTTATATTACAAAGTATGACTTCTCTAAGGCATTAAGATTAAAATCACTAATTTTGTAGCCTCAACTCTTTCTGATAAAGACATGCTTTTTGTTGTAGTAAGTCTTTAATAAGAATAATATAACAGAATAAAATAATGGAATAAAGCCAGGATGATGACTGGAAGTAGCCAGCACGGATTTACAAAGCAGAATGACACCACATGAGTCCCCCAAGCCTCTCCCATAAGGAGAGGTGCTCAGTGGATGATGGAAGGGCAGGGTTGATGTTTATCCTGACTTCAGCCAAGCCTTCCAATGCTGTCTCCCTGATGCCTTAAGTTCTAACTTTCATATTTTTCAAATCCTGTACTGCCCATTGTAACTCTGAAGTTTTCTGTAGCTGTTCAGTGCTGTTCTCTATGCTAAGATAGACATAACAAAACCTCTAACTTGCTCTCCAAGGACACCCAGAAACAACAACTGCAAACCACAATCTTGGCAAGAGGGGGGCAAGCTTGGGCAAATTCCATCCTTGCCTGGCTCCTGCTTGGGGAATTGATGCTGAGATCCAAGTGGGAAGAACTCGGGAGCTGTCCTTGTCCATGTTGGGATGCACTGAGGCAGGAGCCTCTGGAGTCCAGAGTGTACCTCTGAAGGCCTTTCCAACCAATCCCTCCTTGATTCCTTTATTCCTGCCTGGGCTCTGTTTCTAGGGAGCCATTTAAGGCACCATCCCCAGTATTCTCGAGGACAGACTGACAAGGCAGGAACCAGGGAAGAAGAGAGTGGAGCAGGTTTGAAACTGGCTGAACTGCTGGGCTCAAAGGTTTATGATGGTGCCTTCCAGCTGGAGGCCATGGTGTTGTATTGATGGAAAACCACCCACAGTGGTGTGCTGTCAACAGGGAAATGGAAAGATGCAAAACCAGGCAGCAGCACTGTCCCTTCACTCTCCTTTCTCATAAAAACCAATAGAGAGGGGAAAAGAAAATTATATAAAATTGACTGCTGTAGCATTTGAATCTTATCAGTATTCATCCTGAGGTCACCAAGACACTGATGGAGCTTCCACACAACACTGGTACAGCATAAACCATGCACTTGACAGTCAACAAAAACAGCAGTACCCTGAGCTATAATATTGTTGCACTACCAGTTCATTTATTCATGAACTGCAGAGGAAAATAAGCACGTGGAATGTGTATAAATTTTCAGTTCAAAAGTTACTGCCATCAAGGGAGAGCCCTAAGTTATGCACTACCTTTATAAAAAAAAAAGTTTGTGGTTTGTTTCTTTTTCCCCAGGAATGCTGCAGTGCATCTAATGAGCACACCCCTTAGCCTCTGTCTTTTGGAACAAAGCTTGCCTTTGTTGCTCAGGGCTCTCACTCCACTGACATGTGCACCAGAAACAAAACTGCTCTAAAAGTTTTGAAATAAGTATGTTCCATTTATTGCCTCCTTTTTTTTTTTTTTCCAAATACCAAGAGTCCATCTTCTTCTTTATCTGTGTCCTCCTTGGATGTTCTTGCCTCCATTTGGCCATGCAATAAATGCACAGCAGAGGAATCCACTAAAGGACACAGACTTAAGATAAAAACAGATATTTAGGCAATAATCAGTCAATAAATTCTATCCTGGGAGGTAATGCAGCCCAGGGAGCATTTATGTTTCCTTTACACCACGACAACACTTGAAAAATGTAAAATCCTTGACTGGCTTGTGCAAGAGCAGAATTACCTGGGTTTGAGACATATGTTGTGAATAATGTAGAGTAAATTATAGTCTTTACCTGAGGTGGGCGATTGTGAGAGCAGCCTGAAGTGCCCAGTAACCCAAACACCTTTGGGACAGGACACATCAGGGACCATCCAGGAAGAATCCCAGGGCCAGGATTCCAGGAGATCTTCCTCCTCTGGGTGGAACCATGGGCTGAGAAGTGGCCCTCTCCACTTATTCCTGAAAGCTTCAGGTAACAGTATGGAAATTCAGCATATTCAGGCCTTTTTCAAAGAGATTAACCAAGATTCAATGCCTTACAGAACTCAAGCTACCTCTGAGTTCTAACGAAAAAAAGTTTAAATCTTTGTGTTAACTTCAATATTTTTGGGTTTATTAATGAGTAGTGCTCTGTATCAACAAAAGCACAGTGGCATGGGTTTGGGATGGTCTTACTATGCAAAAATCGAAGAATATTTATTCTTTTCATATAAAAGGTTGGTTAATGAATATATGCAATTGATAATTAAGAATTACAAGTAAAGATGTTCCTACCAATCTTCCTATCTAACGAAATTTAAAACTTGACCTGCTTAATCACCAAACATTTTGAATAAAGCCACACTTAGAGATTCTGAATAACCATGAAGACTTCAAACATTTAAAATCTTCAGGTTTAGTTATGACAAAATTAAAAAATGTCCAAAAAGCAATGTTGGCTTCAGAAAAAAAACTAAGGGTAAAGTGGATAACTATACACTTGAAATGAAAAAGTAGTATCAGTGAAAGAGAAAGAAAAGATGCAATTTGCTGTTTCTGTGTAAAATCCAGAACAACCAATTATGTATTATACACATAATTTTTCTTGTTCTTCAATTTAGATTTCACAATGTGTTAATTATTAAAACAGGTCATTGAGTCAGTTCTTTAAGCTAAGAGAACCAGAATAAACTGCTGAGAAATGTCCCTTCTTTTTCCTTACATCAAAGTCCTCTTTTATTGCAACTATCAAAGTGTTACCACGCTGATTTGTTTTCCTCTGTCCACCTCGTGTGAAAACAAGCACCAAAAAACTGTGGGGAGAGAGAGAGAGAGAGATGACAGAACCCTCTGGTGGAGCTGCCATCTGATCTGAATCCTGATTACCACCTGCTGTATCGTTTACAGGGAAACAAGACCTAAGATCTCCCTGGAGAATCCATGGCTGTGATTTAGCTAACTGACATCTGGATGCTCCACACAAACAGAGCTGAAAGAACATTTTCCCGGCGCTCCCAAGCCCGGCTGATAAAGTCAGCAGTTTGAGCATTAAGGCTTCAGGTGGCTCATTACATCTCTATTGACAGCTCCAATATCTTTTCCCTAAACCTCAAGCCAGTTCCTGCACTGCTGGGGCCGTGCCCCAGTCCCAGTGTTGGAGCTGTTGGCTCCAGTCCCTGTTCCTGCCCTTGAGATTCTCTTCCTTCAGTTCTTCCTGTTGGAAAGAACAAAGTGAGACCTCTTCTTGCTGTTTATTGTTTATTTTTGTTATTCAAGACCTCAGAGGCAGAAGAAGCATCCTCCAAGGGCACCAGGGCAGAGAGAGCAATGGCTGCTATCAGCAGGTGATTTTTATATCTACTATTGACCAGTTAAAAAGTTTTACTTATTTTGTTTTGTTCCCAAAACCAGTAAACTCTCATTTTATTGATAAGTCTTTTCTACACTAGATTTTCTCCACCAACCAACACACCACAGGAACTGGTGTCAGAGAAGAAAGGAAGAGAAGGAGAAAGAAGGACAAGAAAGAATAAGAGACTGACACCCCAAAACATCCATCTTGTCTCTATATTCACAGAGCAAAATCCAAACCTACAACTAAAACTCTCTGTGATGCAGAAACAAAAGCCTTTCTCACTTCTTGGGTGTCTGCAGCTCATCCAGGATTGAGGGCAGCTTCTCCCATGGGCTCAGGTCAACATCCAAGCCATCCTGGGCTGCTCTGGGGATAAATGAAACTCCCAGGGGAGAAAGAGAGGTTTCCTGGCCTCTCCTGACTCCCACACTGCAGGAACTCGTGGCACAGTTGACTCCTGTGAGCGATTTGGGAGGGGAGGTCTTTGTCTCCCTGGGAAAAGCACACGTGGGAAGCACACATTAAACTGCACAGGCACCAAGGAGGCAGAAATGTTTCCCTGCAAGAGTTGTATTTTGCAATAGGGATTCTCCAGCTCATGTTCTATTCCATATTTTGCAGTGAAAACTACAACATCTCAAAAAAGGTACCTTTAAATCCAGGTTCACATCCTTTGTATGTAAGTCCAAAACCAGAGTAGCACACACAGTAAACACAGAAGTGCATAAAAGTACAAACCACTGGAACAACCTGTTTAAAATCTAAAATAATTTTATGTGGTTTTTTCAACATTTCTTGTCACTGAGATCATCAAACATCACGAACAGAATCAGATAAAAGGAATATTATAGAGCAGATAAATAAACCCACCTTGTTCAAGCAATTCAGCAGAGGAAAAAAGGGCATTTTTTTATCCAGTGTCATAAAATCTTACTAGAAAAAGAGAAGGGATGAATACTCAGGATAAAGTTTAGCTAATTAAAAACTTAACTGCCTAAAGCATAGATTTATACCAAACACCTGTAAAATTACAAAATGATGCACTGCTAAAATATAAAATTTTTTTGCTTACAATAAAACAGCTTGGAGATGGAATCTTTGTAGTACAGCCGAGCTTTATTTTCTGAACAAATTCAAGGAGCTTCAGCACAAATAGTGTAATTTTCTAAATATATAAGATAAATAAAATAAATGGAACCTAGCCTCTTAAATATAAAAAAACCAGATATATGCACCTTAGAGTCAGTAACAACTACAGAACTCCCATTCCTATCAAGCTGTTACCCAGTTTTTATAGAATTAAAGGATTCATTCAGAAGCCTTAATATGATAATGCATTAATATAATGGAGCACTGTGTCTCAATATCACTATGGGACAACTTCAAAAATGCAAAACAAAATTAAGTTGCAACATAACCCAATTCAATCTAATTTTTGGGTTTTTTTTAATCCCATTTAGTCAAGTTTGCAAACTCTTTTCTGCCCACATCAGCTCCTTTGGTTGCCAGTTAGCAACAGCACTGCTAGGGATGCAAGGAAAGGTGAAGCCACATGCACAACTGCAAAGCACAGAGACCTCTTACTGCCTTCTGCAGAAAATAAATGCTGGATAGAAGAAATCCTAATAAACTGGGCCTAAGTCAAACACTGCAGACCTCTAATTTATTTAAAAGTTTCCAAAATTTCTGTCATCACAGATTGATTCACTTCACAGAACTGCTCAGACAATCACAGCAGCAGTGAACCTCAGCTCTCTGAGTAGGCAGGAGTAGTTGGGAATTTTCTACTTAGAGGAAGCAATGGAGAGGTGCCTGGAAAACACAAATTTTGATGTTTCTAATGGCGCAGAAAACATGAGCTTTAAGTGGATTTTCCCATTGTTTAAAATTGCAGTGGGTCAATTTAGTTTACTCTGGTGATTTCTTCAGTTACAAAGCCACTTAAGAATTTCCTGGCTCTAAGCTGCAGCTCAGTGCTTTTCATGGCTATGGCTGATAACTGAAATTGACTGGGTTAAAACATGTTGGATTTGTGTCAGAAATCTAAAAAAAAATGACTATTTTTTTCTTTGATAGTCCAGAATGGTTCCACTAACATCTAGACCAGCAGAACCCAGGTGGCAGTAATGAAAACATCTCCTGGAGCAGCCTCTCTGAGCAGAAACCCCAAGGACACCAGGAGCTGCCAGGAGCTTGCACTGAAATGAGGAGAACTACTCCAGCACGATTACTTCTTATTTTAAACTCATTAGTAAATCGTTTCAGTTCAGAGGGACCACGCCAGGGACTCCAGGAGTGGCACACGGGAAGGGAATGAGCTGCCTGGGGCAGGAGGTGGCAGGACTGCTGCTGGCAGCAGCTTTCAGCATTGGCCAAAATACAGCTGGTGCTGGTCCCTGCGAGACACCTGAGGAGATGGAAGGGCCTGCCCGTGTCAAAAGGAGAAATCCCACTGCTCCCAGATCCTCCTGCACTGGCCACACACTCACCTGACCTCTCAAGAAAGCAGTTCAAGCCTTTTGCCAGAGAAATAACAATTCAGAAGGGGAAAAAAAAAAGTGACAGTATTGGAGTTGACACAGGAGAAGCTGGAGAAGTGCCTGGACTGCAGGATGAGGGAGAGGAAGCCCAGTAGGAAGCAGCAAGCTGTTAGATGAACTCAGGTGTCATGAAACTTCACGCTTCAAGACCTAGGTTAAAATTGCTATTTGAACAATTCATTATTTCAGGCACACGAGCACTCCCAGGGAAATGAAACAAAAGCAGTGAATTTCATTTAAATACAGGCTGGGAACAACTGCCAAGAGGAACAAGGTCAGCATGAATTCCCCTGGTCACATCCCTTAGTGCTGTAAAGTACATGCTGCTTTCATCTTTTACCAGTTGAACTGATTAATATGACTAGCTAAAACTGCCAGCCTCCATGGGATGGAGAGGAGCAGATATATGTGAACATGTGTCGAAAATTAAAAGGTGCTAAGGAATGAGGAGGCCATTCCCCCAAAGTCTGCAGAAAGCACAACTTCTAGCAGCCAAATTCTGAGTTGTGGCTCCCAGACTCACTGCAGAGTTGCCAACGCTGTGCCAGACGTGAAGACAACCTCACTGGCACTGACGTGCCTTGTTTTCAACAAGACTTTTGGGCTGATGGAAGATAAGATGGAAGAAATTCCATCTTTAGTCACAACATCACACCCCCACCACCACGCTCAAAACAACTGAAAAAAAGAAGAGAGCTCATGGCTGGCACCCTGAGATAACTCAACCATTGTCTTCTTCTCTTTCAATTTTCACAGTATAACCCAAAATACCTTGGTTTAATACTGGTTCTTGTCAAGAATACTGCTGAGAGCTCAGAACTTTTTATAAAATAGATTTACTGAGGAGCTGGGGACAAATCCATTTAGCTGAATTGTAAAATGAGGGCTTAGCATTCAGTGGCACAAAATGACAGGCACATGCTGAAATGAATTAACCCCACTGGCTTGGATGTAATACCCAGTGTCTTTAAATGTATCGTTCCTCCATTCCTAAAATTATTTAAAAAGAAAAGCTCCTAAAATGTCATGAAAGTAAAGGAAGGGGCTGAAAGTAGAATTGAGCTCCTCATTCTGATTTTGATTTCTTAGTGATCTTAGCAAATCACTAACTCATTCTTCACTTTCTGCCTCATAAAACTGAGAAAAAAAAAAAAAAACCTTGATATATACCTGACACTTTTAATATGAAAAGCACTTTAGAGAAGCTTTTTGACACAGGATGAAAGATTGTACTTTGCCATACAGAATAGCTGTATTACCTGACACGCTCATTATACACTGTCAGAGCCCAACAACTTTCAGAATATTTTCTTCTTATCATTCCTCACTCTTTGACTGTGTTCAGTAATTACAGACGGAATTCTATAGATTGCTTTAGTGAGTTAGGAGAGTAATTCCCTCAGAAATCCAGATAAACCTGCTCCTCAATTGTTCAGAGATGTTTCCAAGAGTCTTGCAGGTATTTGGGTAAAGGTTTTTTGTAATGCAGCCTTCTCGGTTGAGAGAGTTGTGAAAAAAGGAACCATTCTTATTTAAAAATCCCTGGCATTTCTTAATGCTGTAAATAGAAAATAACCCAAATTAATTGTGTTTCCTGTCTGGTGTCACTAAACACCACACATGTCCACACAAGCAGCACTCACAGCACAAACACAATCATTTGCTGTTTCTGTGCTTATGTTCTAGGTCACAACTCAGAGCCAGTTTTGCTTTTGTCTGTAATTTTTTTAATTCAGTTCGAGTGCTGGGAATGTTTTGTGTCTAACAAGATGTTCCAGGTCCCACAACTATTTCAGTATTAATTCATTGCCCAAGACCTGCAAGAAAAACAGGATTTGGGAGGAGACTGGGGCATTATTTTCTGTCTTTTAACCAAAACTGAGCAGAATTAAGAAAAAAAAAAAAAAAACAGAAACAGCACCTGCCACCTATTGAACTACAGGATGGTTGTATAAATGAATTTTGCATTAATTTCTTTGCTCTTTGCCCTCTTGGGGAAGCTTCATCCCATCCCTAGATGAAGCTCTGTGTTCCATTTTGTGCCTTAAATATCCCTGGGACTTTCAGAAATCCTACCCAACACTCTCATCATTTCATCCATAGGCCACAACTGATCTTAAATACCTTTCTGAACATTTTTACATGGAATGTCATAAAACTTTTTCCTTCAATTTTTGCCTTTGTGTTTCCCTTTAGATTTACACCTCATAGAGAAGAATTTTCTCACCACAAATTATTCTACTTCAGGCAGTAAGGGAGGTGTGCACGTGGCACAAGCATGAGTCTGAGTAGCAGGGGATTCAACTTTAAATGGAATAGAGGCAGAAAAGGAAAGCTTGAGAGAATAAAATCATACCTAACTCAAGCACAGCAGAGCTGCTGTGTCCTTAAATACACCAATATCAGCAAAGATCACAACAAAAAGTCCAGCTTCCAAATTGATATGTTTTGTATTTTTCCATGCATCCAAAAAATACTTAATAATTATCAAAACAAAGTGAAAATCAAAAGGATAAAGTTTTCTGAAGACTGTAGAGATGCACAGTAAAGCTTGATATATAGACAAAATAGAAAAGAAAAAGACAGTGGAAATATGGACTTTTTAAAATACACTTGACTGTTCTGCAGAATACACAGCAGTGAATAAAGCTCAGCATCTGTTATACCATGGTAAGAGTTCATCTTGTCTCAAAATTTCTCTTGGTTACTAGTTTAGCCTTAAAGTTCTGTAGGAAAAAAAAAAAAAAGAAAAATTGTTTAATTTTGGAAGTAAGAGTAACTCCCTGTTATAAACAACATGCACTCTGGGGCCAAGATAATTCTACTGTGCTCTTGTTATTTAAATGAGTGCAGTGTCTCCATATGGCCATGTGGATGTGAGATATATGTTCTGTGCTCAAGGGGCATTGAAGGATTTAAAGTACATATGTTAACAAATAATGCTGAGCTGGCGCCCAGCATTGCTGCCTCCACAACAGCAAACAGAAACCTGCTCTGTTTCTCCACTCCTTATTTTCCTTGCAAGTATTTCTAGGAGCTAAAAAGCACGAGGGGATTTCACAGAGGCTTTACTGCATGATCAATTTATTTCAAGAATTACACTAATGGAAGCATCCTTTAGCTTGCAGTTACTCCTGGAAGGGTAAATCAGACTTTTGTCTGTGCTCTTCAGAGCAAAAACCAAACCCAAGTTCCATCTATAACTATAAATATTGGTTAAATCTAGAATTCCCAGACAATCTTCTTAGTATTTACACTTCTCATTTATTATGATACTATGTTAATTCAGGCCAGATGGAGACTATTCAAATGTTCATGACTTGTACTTGTCACGAACATATGTTCCTGGAATAATGGAGTGGTTCCATAGCAAAAAACATCCCATATTTAAAGACCTATGATGAGGCTCATAAAAGAAAACAAAAAAAAAAACAAAAAAAAAAGGCAAACATAAACAGAGAAGGACACAGATGGAAAACAAAAACAAAAAAAATATCAGGTTCTTCACTACCAAGAGGTTTATGGAGGGCAATGCATTCTCTGCACACTCCTAGCTCTACACTGGGCACAGAACTTGAGCACATCCCAACCAAACATCCAGAAGGGAACACTTTGTATTTTCTGACCTCCCCCCACAACACCGAGTCCTGCACATTCAAGACAAGTACTCCCAGCACAGGGGAAGGCAAGACAAAAATGAGATCTCCAAAATCCTGCATTCCATTCCCAGGGCACCTTGCAGAGTGCAGAGGGTGAAGGCATCACGGACGTGCCTGGGCAGCGACGATGGCAGTGCCTGAGTGGAGGCACAATTTGGGTTTGTTACTCCAAACCCACATTAATAAAGGCTTGCTCTCACAGTGCTGGCATTGATTAAGTTATCAGAAATAGGTGCTGTAGAGGAAAGTATCTGTTCTTTATTTCTGGAATTATTCTGCTTAATTAGAAGAACAGATTTCTCAGCTTGTTGCCATAATGTCCTTGCACCGTGAGCACAATTCCTCCTCCCTACCCATGAACCAGAGTTAACTTCCACCTGCTTCCTTCCCAACACAAGGAAATTATGGCTTTTGGGTTCTGCCCTAAATTGCAAAACAAACATCCCCAACTAACTTTGCTGCAGACAGGTTTCTGATTGCAAAAATATGATCTGCCTAGTTAAATGTTCTTTATTTCCCTTTGCAACAGAGACAGAATTATTAGTGCCAGTGCAATAAAGGTTACAGAACATCTTGCTCAAGTTCTGTGTAGGAAATACACAAACCCCAAACCTCACTCCTGTCCTGTCATATCCAGAACATGCAGAATTTCCAAACTCTTTGTGCATAGGTTTGAACGTGAAGATTTGAAAAACAGGAACACAGGATGAGAGATTAACTTTGGGAAAAAGAAAACAAAACAGCAGAGTTGAAAATGTCATGTGATGGATTGAGAGGTGGGTGACAGGTACCAGTGGGAAGACAGATTAAAAATCCATGAAGAAAAGGATCACACACTCCAAATGGATAGAAAAGAAATGGTAGAAGCAGTTAAGAAAAAATATTTTTATGAAATGAACAACAAAGGAAATTTACAGCAATATCAACGTTTCTTCCACAACACAGAAGTTGCTTACAAAGGAAAGAAACTATAATTGAAATAGTAAAAAAATCACTTTTGTTTTGTAACAAAAACACTAAGTGGATTGAACAGATTGAACTCCATGTCAGACTAAGAGTTTTAAGCTTTAAATTTCAGATGTGCAGAGATGTTAAAAACCACAGACACAATTTTTATCCTTACACACTGATAAAATTCTGCAAGAAAAACTTGATTTGAAAAAAACAACCCCTTTGATTTTTTTTTTACTTTTCCCTGCTGAGGAACTGGAGAGTATGGAAACCTGAAGTGTTTATTTTTCAGAGGCTCCACAAATTCATTTGACTGATTAAATCAATTTGTAGCCCAGTAATAGGCACCATGCTTTAAGCAACTCAGGGTCAGGACACCTCCCCATTTTGGGAGGGCAGATGGGAGAAAGGAAGAGACAGGAAATAAGGACTCAGCTTTTGAATTCTCATGACAGAATGAGCTCCTGCAGGACTGAAAAGGCTGTTATAATATTTATCGAGCTCTGCCAGTAGCAATGGCAGCATGTTCCCCCCTCTGTGCTGACTCAATGGGCGCAGAAAATGAAAACCTGTTGGGTGAGATAATAAAATGTGAATGTGTTCTGCCTGATAGCAGTAGCCCTGGTGATAATCCTATGAATTCCCAAAATATGTTCCAGCATGATTCAGAGGACAAGTATTACATCCTGAACAGAAGAAGAAGGGGAAAACAAGACGTGGCAGTGGCAATGACCAAAACCTCCAACCTAAAAAATGGATAAAAAAAACAACTCCTACACAACTGTTTCCTTCAGAGAAAAAAAAAAAACAACCAAAAATCCCAAACTAAAAAAAAAGCTAAAAGTGAACCCTCAAGAAGCAATTATTCAGCCTTCATTCAAATATAATCTAAAAACCCCCATCACCAATAAAACACACGTGAGCTTTAATTAGTCTCTGTCATGTCTGCTTTGTTTACAAGCCCTGACAAATGATCTCCCAACCTTCCTATGGCTGAACCAGATCAAATATGCTCTTCAATGTAAAGGATAATACTGCTAAAATCCCTACACACTTTGGTTATTTCCTATATTGTAAGAGCTGCTGTGGAGAAAACAATCAGGAGATGGAATAATTTTTGTTCCTATTTGTGTTTATCCATTGCTTCAGCAAATGGCATCTTCCTGTTTTCAGTCTCCTGGAAGAGTGGGAAAAGGAAGGAAAAGTTGAAAATATTTTGCATATTCTCTAGAAGTGGTGTGCTAAGGTTATTTGTACCCAGAATATGTTATGTGTATCCATACAAAAGCCATATATATGTGTGTGTATGTATAAATACAAGCAGTTTTTACATGGATAGTGCTACTCATTTTGTTACAAAACAAGACTTTTGAAAATACCAAAAAGCCACTGTTTAGCAACCAAGCAGAAAAAGAAATGTATTCTTCTTGTTCTTTTTTTGAAATGATTTGTTCAATTGCTTTTTACTACAGACCATTTAACTTGCTCTCTCCTTCAGTGACAGAAGACAAATCAAAAACTGCCAGGTATTTTAAACTGTGATCTGCACTACACTTGAAGTTTGAACTGCAGCTCAGAATTGTTGGACTCAGACCTACAATTGTTGCTATTCCCAGACATGTCACAAAATTCAGCTCTGCCAGGGCTTTATGGATTCTGCCTAATTCAAAAATAGGACAAAACCTTGTTCAAGGGGAAGGAGCTCCACAAAGCCACAGTGCCTGGGAACAATCCCAGGAGCATTCCTGTCTCCTCAGCTCCCAGCTGGGCACGTTCAGCCACTCTTTCCCATGCAAATGCTTGTTTTACCTGTGCAGCTCTCATTTCCCTCAGAGAATAATGCATTCTCTGACCTTTCTCTGATGCCTGTTCCCAGGCTGATCCCCAGATCCACCCTGAAGCTCTGAGCTGCACTTGCTGTCTTTCCCTTTTCCCAGAACGGTTCCCTTGCATCTTCCCAGAAAAAGGCAGAAAATTCCCCTTCCCATTTTGGAGCCACATTTATCACCTTGCTGCAGTCCCACCTTGCTGCAGTCTCACCCTGCTGAACAGCCCAGCTGAAGGAAGGGTTCCCACCTCAGGTGAAAAGACCTTTTTAGTCTTTTCCTGCCTCTGCAATCATTTTTCCAACTCGTTCTGGGGAAGCAAGAACTCTCAGTAGCAGGAGATCCTGGCTGTGCCCCATAAGGGATGTTCTGAAGAGTCTGACACATGCAAGGAAAAAACTTGCAAATCAATGCTTCTTGAAGGACTTATTCTGTGTGACCCTTCAGAAAGATTCTCTGTGACTTTTCCTGTCACTGCTGAACGTCGAGATTGCACCAAAGGAAAAATATTCCAAAGGACAAACCCATCAGAAGTCAAAATTCTTTATAGATTGCAATAAACCAAACCTATACTCTAAGTCTCAAACAGTACATCTTCCATCTTCTGCTCAGTGAATAAATCAGTGTTACTAAGCACAGTGAAAAGGTGAAAAAGGACACTCTGCACTTTATTTGAAATATACTGCCCATACTCCATTTTATATTCCTTTTGTTATTCAGTGAGTAATGTTTTACTGCACCACTTGCCTAGATTAAGAATGTTTCAATCTACATACTTATCATTTAAAACCACGATTCCCCCGAAGGGAACACAATGGGAGAACATGATGTTAATTAGCCTTATGGCATTATATCCCAATTCTGCTCTCGCTGCACCACAGTTGCTGCATTCCCAATGCCTATTCCTCCAACCTCTCATGAAAAGGATCTGCACTTAGCCAACTTGGAGCATATTACTTTCCCATAAGGGAAAAAGACTCGTGCAAAAGGTACCGGCCTGAAGTGAAACACCACTAAAACATTAATGCTCTGTTCTTTAAATAGGCTTCCCTTTCATGTCCTCCTCATCCCAGTGCCATGTGAAACTGCTCGACATGTTTTGTTTGGCTGCTGTTTCAAAGAGTGCAAATTTCACTCGGCCCAACTTCCAGGCCCCTGCAGCCCATTCATCCAATTAAAGGACTGGGGAATGAAAACAGAAAAAGCGCTTTGTGGAGCTTCAGAAATATTGTCCCTCAGGAAGGCTGCCTGCGAGAGGAGAACAAATCCATTGTGCAAACTGGTGCATTGCAATAGAATAAAATTGCTCCTCAAAGTCTCTTTATCCAACATGGATTACTGACTCCTGATAGCTGTAGGTTAGTTGAAGGTAGAGTCTATCGGAGTCAGGAAAGCTCTTATTACCTTTTATTATCACACATCCTCCCCCCATAATCTATAAAAAAAGCCTCTAGGAGCCCATTCACTTCCACACCTCTTCGCCGCCTTTCAGTTTCAATAATGCTGAGTACAATTCAGGACTCTTTGCAGTCCACTGTAGTTTCCATATGCCTTCACAGGCTAAACATCCCTAAAATGCCCTTGGGAAAGACGGGCTGCCATTTATTATTTCAGGTTTCTGGGAACTGCAGCCCTTGCAGCTCCCTGGGAATATTGCTTCAGACAGTTCTGCTAAAACCTACAACCTTACCTCCTGACCACACTGAGTGAAATTAATTGTCATGCAAAGTTCCCTGTGATACCCTTTTACATGCATGAGTAATATAAATAAAGAGCAGAGGAAGACATTTAAAGTGGGGCTGACAAACAAATGCTAAAGACCAAGTTTTTATGATTACGGAGCCAAGATTTGAGGAAGGTCACAGCAATAACTGCAGAAGACTAATTATGCACAGCTTCATGCTGATTGAAAACCCAGGGATGCTGCATGATTGTCCATGTTTTGGTCATACACACTCTTCAAAGAGGGCTAGCTGCACAACTTCCTCCTCCTTTTCGTTAAGAAAAAGCAGAAAAACACAAAAATTGAGCTACCACTCCTATATCCCACCCTTCAACACATCCACAGAGTTTTGGTAACCCTGAAATTAATTCACTCCCTTTGCTCTAGAACCACAGGATGCTCCCCTTTGCCCACAAATTAAAGCAGAGGTCACTCCAAAAATCCTCAATTTCTTGGATTATACTGGGGCAGTTGGTTTGGATGTTGCTTTTCCACCAGTGCTTCCAAAAATTACATTCATGATACTTTTCTTCTCTTTTTCCTGTATTCTCCAACGAGATTGATGTCTCACCATACTCCAGACTTGAAATCTGGCTGAGTGATTTGCCAAAACAAATCATGCCCTGAATATGGAGAAAACCACTCACTTCCTGCGGGCTTTAAACTTGTTAATTATCAGCAAAAACGATGATCAGCATCCCGGAGTTCTCATTTGTATGTAACAAACAAGATTCTTGGCAGAACTTGTTGCAAAGCTAACGTGAGAGGAAGGAAACCCCAGTGGTCCTGTCTGTATTCCTCACAAATTTGTTCAGGGAGCTGTCACAAACTGGCAAGGAATGCCTTTTCTTGCTCCAGCATATTAGTATGAGTTTTAACCTTGTATTCAAGAACCTCTTGTAGCTCCTTGAAGACCAATTTTTCCTTTTTTTTCTTTAATATGTAAAAGGAAATGTAGCATTGAGAATATATTTTCTTTTTCCCACACAGCATATCACGGACATTTCAATATCAGACAATGGTTTTCAATTAATTTTCCAATTTTCCAATTGGCAATTACTAACCCAAAAGCATTGATTAAGGGAAAGATTAAGTTAAGAACCAGCTTAATTGAATTCTTACTATTACAAATTTGCTTGCTGTTGAAATTTGTCATTATTTCCTATTAAGAGAATGAAGGTAACTTTCTTACCAGCGACTCATAATCATTGATTTTATACACATGTCTAGGCTGATCTATTTCACTATTTAATTTATATATACACTGAAACATCTGGATTCTTTCCCTGAAATTTCTCATGATAGCTTTTAATAATTATTGAAAAAATTTCAAAGTGACTCTTGCATCCTTATTTTCTCTATCCTGGTACAATATGAACAATTAATCACTCAAAATGTTTTACTAACTTCTGAATTCTAAATAATCTTATAATAGATATTCACACATATAAATATTTGATTAATATAATCTGCCTTCTCTGTTCAATTGATGAAGTCCCTGATTGTCCATGCATCACTAACAACCAATATAAACTTACAATATCAGTACCTACCAAAGGCAGTTTGAATAGAATCAAGTTTAGGTTCTCATAAATAAATATCAACTGTTTAAATTTATATTCCAAGTAACTCAAAGTACATGTGGTCAAGTGAGAACCAATTTTTTCTCGTCAATGACTCTTGTTCAACATCTTCTTTCTATCCAGCTATACAAGAGAAGCCAATAAATCTTCACTTCAAATGAGATAAACTAGATGAAAATAGGCAGCTTGCAAATTAAATATTTACTTGTTTACTGTATGACAAGCTAAAATAGGATTCTCCCTTAAATGAGGCAAATTATGGCCAAATCACCTCCTTTAATATCTTAAATGATAAGAAAGTCAAACAGTGAATCATAAAAAAAAAAAAAATAAAGAAAATATTTATTAGAATAATATTTGCTGTCAAAGGGTTTGGACCTGCAAATCAAAGAGCAGCCCAGGCTAGCAGGAATGACATTCCCATTTCTGGTATCCATTTCCACTGCAGGTTCCCTCCTCCCCATTTTCCTCTTGCTACTTCCCAAAGCCTCCCTGTGCAGCTTGGCCACCTCCCTCCTCCATCAGCCTCTGCAGCAGCAGAGTTTCCTCTCAGATGAACTTAAAAGCACATGTAATAACCATGGAAGCACTGCACTGGGAACCTAAGCATTCTCCAAGGTTCAGTAGGAAATGAAACTCCACAGTCCCACCCATTTTTGTTTGGGAATTCCAGGAGCATTAGGTCCCATGTTAAAAAAAAAAAAATACTTTATCTCCATTCTCTTACTTTGGAGCTTACATTCTTGTTGCATTTAGGGAGATACAGACATCTTTTTCCTGGGAATAGGATGAAAAATGTTCTCCAGAACCAACTGTTAAATGTCTAAGAATTAAATCTTATTCTGAACTCCTAGAAAAACGATTTGCCAGTCTTACAATAAAATTAATGACCCGAACAATTTGATCTGTTAATATATGGAATCCTCAAAGCAGCAGCTTTTACTGCCTTCAGCTAGACCTGTAGGACGAGAACACCTTCCAAAGCAAGCTCGGCTATAAATACAAACTTTGGACGTCAGCTACCAAGTGGCATTATCAAATAATGACCTTTTTCATCCAGGAACACCTCCTGACCCCTCAGACTTTGGGGCTGCGTGCTGAGTAGATGGGGTCTCCAAGAGCTGACAGGGAAGCAGAAACAAGATGATGTCCTTAATGATATTCAAAGCAGCAGGATCACCTCCTGCACCTCACAGCAAGCAGCACAGGTTCCGTCAAGACAAAAGGGGGGATCTGTTCTCTTACTTTGCCTCACAGTTTGAGCTTACACTGGAAATCAAAAATGCTTGACAGCCCCCTTGCTCAAGTTCAGCCCAAGTTGGGGATGAGACACCTGGATCATCGGCTGGGGAAACTTTTATGCATCAAGTGGAAGAGAAATGCCGTGAAAAATCAATACTGCAGTCCCAGGAGCCACATGGACACAGCTGGCCTGGCTCCCTCCTCTCAAACCCACCCAGCCCACCTGACAGCCTTGTTCCATCCTCAGCTCTCACTCCTGCCCTTCATTCAGCACCACGACAGGGATTCCTGCAGTAAAGATAATAAACAATCACTCTTATATTGCCTGGAGCTCACTGGGGGTGGGAGAAAAACATGTGTGAGATGAGCTGAGCTCTCAGTCAGTTCTCTCTTCTCCCAGTTCTGCAGCTGGAGCATGGATGTGGCAACCTCCAGGGCTCACTGCTCCTGCCCAGTGCTGGCCACGGAGGGAGCATCAGCTTGGACTGCTGAAGTGCATTTCTAGTCAGCAAGCAACCAAGCCATTTTATGCATTACTTTCAAATCATTAGAGCCACACTAAATTAGTTTAGAGATAATGAACAACGTAGAAGTGTGAACTTCTAAATTATTACCAGAATTGCAGTTGTTCCACAGTAATTTCTCGGTAACTTTTTGCAAGAAGCTCACAGGACATGTACTTAATTCATTTTCTTTGACATTATTTCTGTCCTCAACTCCTGTTTGTAGCCTTCCAAACTCTCTGCAAGCAGCTGAGTTGGGAATATAACAAAGAAACAAGATCATGTGTAAAAAGTGCTCAAACTGTTTAAAAAAAGCTGCAATATGATAGGTAATATTAAAGAATATAAAAAGAAAACATTTATAGATAAAAAATTATCTAAAATGTAATTTTCTTACCATGAATTTATAATCTGATAGAGGAGAAAAATCAGCTGTTAGGTTGATAGGAACTTCTAGATCTTTTTGTTAAATATGGGATTTATGTTTTTCTTTTCTTTATGAAAATGAATCCTGGAAATTTCGCCTGTGCTATCCCAGCAGTGCAATGGCAGTGATTTAAAAACCCCTGTGTATTCGTATCACCTATCTGTCCTCTCTTTCAGCTTAATCCTGATTAGGGTTTCCATCAGCCTTCCAGGGTTCAGCACAGCTGAGTTGTTCTATTTCTCAGCCTACTGAGAAGGAGATGCTGCTGCCTCCAAGCCCCTGTTCTCTATCAGAATGTGCTGTGAGACCTCTCCTGGCATCTCACTCTCTTTCTCTGCTCTGAAAGGCCTTGTCAGGCTACAAGATGTCATGCACCAAGTCATTAAATTTCCTTTTTTTGTGCCTCCAGCTTGGGAGAAGCTTTATGCAGCACCAACAGTCTGCTTTTCTTTGCGTTGGGTTTTTTTTCCTATTTATTTGTGTTGTGTTTCTGCCACAGTGACTTAATTTGTTCAGCTGACAGTATTGTCTCACCCACCTTCCTGCTGCCAGCAGGAAAGGAATTAATGCCTGGCACTGATGGCTGCTGGTGAGCTTGTAAGGCTAAACTCTGATTTTATTTAACTCAATTTTATTCTTTCTGTCCTGTCCTCCAGGACTGGCATCAGTGCCCCACAGGCAAATGAAACACAGTGTTCCAAAATTACGTATTTGCCATGTGATTTATTTGCTACATAAATGTTTCTCATTCTTCTCCACCTCTCAGAAAGCTACCCATAGCTGGGTTGGGTCTTTATGAACAAGGAAGTGTTGTGTATAACATAACATCAAAAATCTCCTTTTCAATTGAATAAAAGAGGAAAGGGCATGTGGAGGGAGGGGGAAAAGGAGGATTTCACACACTGAAAATTCCTCAGCCTGCTCTGAGAGCTCTGAATGAAGGGACAGAATTCCCCATCTCAGTTTGGCTGCCCTCTGCCATTGCCTGGGTGATTGCTCTCCCCATCAATTCCTTGGTTATTCTGAGTAAAAGTTTCTCAATTTACAATCACTGCTTTTTGAATAAATAATTCAAAATTTATTGTGGGACACAGAGAGAAAAGCTGTTACTTGTCTTGCTGGTAAAGACTCTCAAGATAGGTCTTGGGAAATCTAAGTTAAACCTCTAAAACAACAAATATTAGCAGAACAAAGATTAATTAATTCAGAGTAGCAATTTCTAGAGATCACAAGATATTCTGAGTTGCAAGGGTCCCACGAGGATCAAGTCCCACTTAAGTGAATGGTCCATACAGGACCCAGCCCACAACCCCTGGCATTATCAGCCCCATGCTCTAACCAGATGAGATAATCAGGCAACTGAAATGTGAGACACTTCTAGTCTAATTTATGGCAGAGAGTTTGGAGTTGAACCAGTCAAAACCTCGCATGAAAAGCTGCAAAATAATCCAAAGAGCTTTATCCTTTTCCCTCCAGTGCAGGATGGGATAAGACAAACCAGACAGTGTACATAAAGTGAGCCAATAACAAACAAAAACAAACATGTGACTTTGATCTTCTCCCTTCTCTAATGAATCCCTTTACCCAATTCCCTTTCTCCATTGACTGGGATACTGACAGCTTTGACTGAGATGTGCTTTACCAGCTCTTTCCACCCAGTGTGAGCTCATCTCGCTGGTTTTGTGCCACCCACGAGGTTCCCATTGTGGCAAAGCAGAGCCAAGCCCAACAGAGCCAGAGCCCCCAGAGCCCTGGGCAATGCTCCAGCTGGGAGGGCACATGGCCCTGCTCTGTTTTCAGCCAAAAACCAGGAGCTGAAGAGGCCATCTGATTCCTTAAATGGCTCCCTAGAAACAGAGAGCAGGCAGGAATAAAGGAATCAAGGAGGGATTGGTTGGAAAGGCCTTCAGAGGTACACTCTGGGCTCCAGAGCTCCTGCCTCAGTGCATCCCAACATGGACAAGGACAGCTCCCGAGTTCTTCCCACTTGGATCTCAGCATCAATTCCCCAAGCAGAAGCCAGGCAAGGATGGAATTTGCCCAAGCTTGCCCCCCTGTCCCCAAGATTGTGGTTTGCAGTTGTTGGGCCTAGGAGGGTCTGGGTGTCCTTGGAGAGCTGGAGAGGCTTTGTTGTGTGTGTGTGAGCATGAGAGAACAGCACTGAACGAGCTCCAGGGAACTGCAGAGTGACACTGGGCAGGGCAGGGCTGGGAACAGAGAAAAGTTCAAACCTAAGGCATCACACCCATGGTGCCTGTGCTGGTCCTCCAGCCAAGGAGCTCTGTCCCAGCAAGGGCATGGCTGTGACTGCCCCAAAGTCACTGTGACAGCACAGGACATCAGCTGTGCAAGACTCACCTCAAGTTTAAAGTCTTTCGTGCTCTTAGCTGACAGCCTGAGGAGAACTGCACCACAGGCAGCAGGAATGGGTCAAGCACTGGTGATGGGACCTCACACTGTGAAGAAAAGCACTGAAGGGGGGAATCTTTAACATCATTAAAAAAAAAAAAAAACCCTAATAAAAACCAAAGTGTCTTTTCTTTAATTCAGAAACCTGCTTAGAGGTTCAACAGTTGCCTCTAAGGTGACACAGTGGAAAGGCTTGCTAAGGATTACACCAGACACACTCACAAAAAAATAAAGGTCAGAAAAGAAAGAAAATGTTTTTTTCCAGGGCATCTAGGCAATGCTGAATAAACACAGAGCAGCAAACATAAAACCTGATAATTTATAATGTAAGACAATGAAAAGATGCAATTTTTCAGTAAACATATTGTATCTAACACTAGAAACAATTAAAAATCAAGGTTAAGTGAAAAAAACCAATTCAATTGGTATGCATTTAGGAATAAAAATATCCCCTAGAAACTCCAGATTCACACAAAACATATTTTCTTGTGAAGAATAGATTGATTCCCTTCGAACTGCTTTTATTGTCAAAGAGAGGAAACCTCTGGAATACTTTGAAGAGTTCAGGGCACCTAATTATGAGTTTTTTAAGTTACAAAACCTGACTGTCCAGCAGAGGGTAACCAAAGATTTGAGGCTTTTAATTATTAAAAAAAAATAAAAATGATAACCCTGTCATCTCTGACAAAGAGAATCTGAGGGAAGAGCAGCAAGTCAAACCATGATTTAAGACAAAAACATTTTTAAAGTTAATTCCCTTTGGAAAAATTTTGGCAAGTTTGAATAAAAGGGAAACAAATTTTGAATTACAAATAATTACTGCTTTTCTTACTGAGGTTTATTTTTTGACTACAATGTGCTCTTGTCTCTGCTTCTAAACTGACAATTACTCAGCTGAAAAGCACTGTGTCAGCACAGCGATGCCATGAGCACTCCAAACCCACCCAAGCATTGCAGAGCCTCTGCTGTGCCTCTAAACCCCCTCATTTCAGCTTTAAAAGAGTGAAAAAAACGTTTAATTTTCTTAATTGCATGGATTATAAAAACATCCACGGCAGCATCACCAGAGAGGAAAGCAAAGCTGAAATACCTACATGTTTAAAAGCACTGGGCTCGTTCATGAAAGGCTTTGATATTTCCAGGGGGTTCTATTTATTGTTTTATTTTATTTATTTATTTAAATTTTATTTCCAGTTGAAATTGTTGAGAAGCTTTCACCCTTTCTTCATGGGACAGCACAGAAGGCAGGAGGAGGCCCAGGCCTTACACTCCCTTTCTGTCTCTATGCACAGACCATGGTAAAAAAGGGTTTGACTGATGGACCTTTCTCCAGAAAATTGCATTTTTTTCACTTAGCTGAACCTCCAGAAAGACCCTTTTGATGGAGCTTTTTTTCCTCTCAAGTTCATGCAGAGGAAGTCAAGCAAACTTCTCACTGCTTATGCCACCCAGCCATTTGCAAAAGGGGATTTAGGTTTTAATAATTAAAAAAATCTTGGTGGGTAATTGATATTCTTTTGCTAGCCTATAACATAAGTAAGAATGTCTTCCCAATAACAATTTCAAAAATAATTTCTTAGGGCTTGATTTCCAATTCAATCCAACAGTAAATCTAGTAAGAAATTTATATGACTTAATTTAAAGCATCTAATTGAATGATTTAGCTTTGTGTAGATGTAATGAGCCATTTCATAAAATCAATAACATTGTAAAGTATAAACTAAATTATTATAAATGAAGGCAATAAAAAAAGAGCTCCTCTGTATTAGGCAGGGTGACACTTGATTAATGGGTTATTATTGTAGGTTGCAGCAGAGCAGGCAGAAGAGGCTGGGGTGATATTTTCAGAGGTGCAAAGGTTGGCTGCCCAGCATGCAAACAGCATCTCTGCTGGGAGCCCAAATTCCACAGAAATAGAGAAGTATTCCTGGGAACAGGAGCTGGAGGAGTCAGTACTGTCTGTGAATAAAACCTTAATAACTCTGGTACCTTCTTACAGACACACACAAACCTCCTCTGTGCTTGAGGAACACCTTTAGAACACTCATATTTAGGCAACTGGCTACCCATAAGCATTTTTTTCCTTAACCAGCATAAGTGAAGGGCTAAGAACCTCCACCAAAAATGGCCATAAAGGTGGGAGCAGTGCTTCACACAAAACATATTTGCCCCCCACAGCCACGCATCTCTGAGCAGGATGAAAATGGAGTTACAAGCCTAAGCTCCTGGGCCCAACAAATAACATTTAGGAATGCTGTGTCTATTCTTCTTTCCTTTGCTGAAGTACAACATACTCAGAAGTTTTCAGAAGAGCTTAATGATTAATTACATGGAGGGACTTTCATTTGCAAATGTACAAAATAGCACCAAACACTTACACCAATAGTTCACTGCACAACAGAACACTTTATATACATATATAAATATAATTAGTATGTGGCACATATATATGCTCGTGTCAATAATGTTACTAAGTTATACTGGCACATATTTCATATAAATATGTTATATATTACATATTTCATGCAAGATGCAATTATAAGATGTGACAATATAAATAATGCATCAGATAAAACGTGGCATGGTAAATATTATTTATATGTTACCTGTTTATTAAATGTCATGTACATATATGTGTGTGCATTGGCTGGGCTGGAATGCCTGCAGCTGTTTTAGCCTTAGAGTTAACAGCTTAGAGAAAGACATGAGAGGAACCACATTATTTTTGCTACATAACAGAATGAAACAGAAGCTTTACTTTGGTTTCCCTCAGTGATTCCATGCCAGCAGAAATAATCTGAGGACAACCAAACCAAAAAAAAAANAAAAAAAAAAGGCAACAAGAAATATAAGTTAAAACATGAACAAAAAGAAAGATCTTTTAAATAAAACACCCAAACTTCCAACATAAGGGAAAAAAAAATAAAATAGCCAGGCTCTCCCCAGATTTCAAGCATTCTACTTGACTTCACCAAACCCAGAGCCATTTATTGCCCTGCAGTACACAGTGGCTCATGCAAAAGGAATTGCTCTCCACAACAGCACACACAAAATCCATCTCTTCCACCAAAGGTTTTGGCTCTTGCATCAGAGCATCTCTGACTTAAAAGGTATCACAAAATGCAAACTGTAACACGAGGTGGAAAACAGCTGTGATTAAGAGAAAATAAGAATGCCACAGGCAGAAAGTGTCTCGATCTACAAGCCTGCTTGGAAAGCACAGAGGAACACGGAAAGCACAAACACAGGTCAGCCTCAGGCCCCAGCAGATGAATAGAGGGAAACAATCAATGATCTGAAAAAGCTACGTGCAAAATCAAGCCACATGCTCACTGAGTTACAGATTTATAGCAAAATCCAGATCCTAAATTTGCTCTAAAATGGCCAAATGATGGAGGGCAACGAGTCTTTTCCGAAGGCAGGAGCAGCACCCCTCCTGCTATCCCTCCATAAGGTTGGGAAGAGAGACATCTAGCTGCTGCAAGGAAGGCAGCAGGGAACACCAAACCCACCAGCAGCGCCCCAAAGTTCTGCTCCCTGACTCCCGAGGTGAGGTGTGACCATCCCTGGGACAGCTCCTCTCTGTCACACACCAGGGAGCCAAGAGGCCACTGGCCAGAGCAGCAGCTCATGCAGGAGTGAGGGAGTGAAAATCCAGTGGATTTTCACCAGGGAAGATAAAAAAGGTGAGGGATTGCTCTTCTCTGAAGCGGAAGAGTGGCTTTTGCTGGGAAAACTAAAAGAAAGATTGCCTTCCCTCACATGAGTGATGATAGTCAGAAATGTAGCTGGACACAGGAGGAAGAAAACATTCTTTATACTGCAGAGCATTTGATGGTCTGTGGAGAGAGATAAGGAGAGTTGGTCAGCAGAGCAGCTGAGGAGCAAGCGACACACACAGGCAGCTCTGCTCAGAGTGGGACACAGGAGTCAGGCAGGGAACAGTACAGAGAATTATTAATNAGAGAAGAGACCACAGAGCTCCCCTGGCACCAGCAGCAACAACCCAAATGCAAGACACTGAACCAGCCCTGTAAAGGGGAGGCTGCCACAAAACACAGCATTCACAGATGAAAGGAGAAAACAACATTTGAAAAGTTCACTAAATAAGGTGCCACTGCAGATCTTACAATGCAATAAAGCCTGATTTAAATCTTAGGTGATGCACAAAGCATCTGATACCTAGTGAAGGACAATTCTCTTCCACAGAGTTTTACTACAGGCTTAAAGCTTTGGGCAAGTTCAGAGCAGATTATATATAAAGAAGAAAAAGCCTGATCTTGAAAATAACTCAAATGGCAAAGATTATGAAGAATGCCAAAGACATAAAACTAGAATGCAAGAACTCCTCCAGCCCCAGCCCTGTGGCTCCAAACACTGCTCACTCCCTCTCCAGACATAAGTTGCATTCCCTTACCTCAAGCAGAAAGTAAGAATAAATAGGAGTTGGGGAGGGGGAAACAAGAGAGGTAATTTGCCTAAGAGAGTTGATTGAGATGACTCTGGTCTGTTTTCCTTTGTTATTCCATGCCTAATGAAGTGTCTGGGTAGTTGGAACAGCTCCTGCAGCATGATCTGATTGTTGTAGTTGCCTGTTTGTTTGCCGTGAGTTATTGTTTTATTTGGCTCTCATTTCGGAGCAGTTTCCCTGCTCTGCTGGGCAGACGGATGCTGCTGGATCGTGTTTATGAGCCTGTAAATGATTGGGGAGCTGTTTCTCCAACATAGGAGATTATGAGAGACAGAGAGAGGGGCTGTGCTGGGCTGTGCTGGGAAGAGCACAGACTGCTGCAGCATATGATGGTCTTTCTGCTTCCAAAACCCAAAGCAGCATTTGAATTCACAACAAAGTATGTTTGGTTTGGGTTTTTTTTTTTTTCCCAAAAACAAGTTTGTTGGTCAGTGAGCTCTTAAAATTATACAGTGTCCTTCGTATCAAAGAGCAGCTTGAAGGATCCAGCGTGGTGAGCATCAATATCTCTAACAGGGGCTCCTTGCAGCTACTTTTATCTGCCTGGGGAAAGTATGACAAAGAGGTTTCATCTTCACAACTGTAGCTGCTGGCTTCCTATTTAAGTTATAATCAATATTTTCGTTTATGCCCGAATGGAACATCAATCACCTAACACCATGCTGTTGTATAAATCAAATCTTGAAATTAAATTCTCGTGCTTTGTTGCAAGAATGAATAGAGTATTTTGTGAGTGTCCAGTACAAATCAGTCAAATACTTTCTGGACTGAAGAAGACATACAGTACTTTGGAAAAGTTACTTATCATTGCTGGAAAAACTTGGACTTTTTAGTTTAATTTCCTTATTTCTTTAACTTGCTTAAAGCCAAATTGAATCACAGATATTAACAAAATATCTTCCGAGATAAGGAAGGGGGCAAGGGCAAACTGAGTGGGAGGAGAAAGGTTGTGTCTTTTATAAAAAAAGGAATTGCAAATGCCAGAGCAAAAATCTGGCACATAAATATCAAAATCACATCATTCACCCAAGCTCTCCATCAGAAGGTAACTTCTGCCCTTTGCTAAGGGAATTAAAAGTCTGCAATAGCACTGAGGCCTAAAAGATTGCCCTTTCAGTTCTCCTCACGTTAGGTGTTATTAACAAGAGCCTTTTGTGATTCTTTGGCACAAGGGCACTACAGCAAATTCTGGTTCATTACTTAGAGGGTTTCCACCTGATTTAAGGAACCCTGAGAGCTCAGAAATTCTCCTGAGAAATCTCTCTCCCAGGAAATCCTTCACTGCAATAGTCCTTTTCAGCAGGAAGGCAATGGTAGGGCTTATGCTGTGATGCTTTTGAGGTAAAACACAGCACAGAAAAACAAAGAGATCATCAGCAGAAACTATGTGAGAAAACAAAGAAATTAATGGCATTTTACAGAGGTCTTTAGGTACCACAGTGCAGAACATCCAATCATCACCAACTACAACAGTAACTGTTTCTCAGGTGATCTATAATTTAATGCTAAAGTTCCTCGAGAGCCCAGAATTTTGCTTCTGTGTAGGCTGGGTGAAAGGAGATGGAGAAATGACATAACAAATAATGGCAAGGCTGTATCACAATTTCCTTCCTCAGCCTCTGTGAATGAAGCACTGCTGCTTTGGAATGTCAGGGCAGGTAGAGAGCCAGCGATATAACCTCAGGGATATTTTGGTGAAATCCTCCCTTTCTGGCAAAATCCTACAAGACCAGAGTTACTGAGACAATCAGTTATTCCTCCTGCCTGTCAGATAAGTGCTAAGAAAAAAACACAACTGTTCATGGGAAACCAAAAGTACCTACACATGGATAGCCAGCTGACTTGCTCACTCCACCAAGGCTCCCCAGCCCTGCCTGCAGCCATGGCAGTAGAGACAATTCCAGCTCTGATCCTTACTGCAGAACCTGCGAGGTTTTAACCACAGTTTTTCAGCTCTGCTGTCTCCCAGAATGAAACCTCTCGTTCTGTTTTCCTGCTGCAGCCATGCTCTCTGCATGGGCACCGAGAGCAGCTGCAGGGTCTAAATGAACCAGCCTGTCCTCGACTTGGGCTGGGCCTCCCACAGAACCCCAGCCCCGGGGAGCTCTCCAATGTCCTCCTCGGGGCCAAGCACCATCAGGAGTTAAGGGATGCACCTGCAGACCCAGTTGGATGGGCTGGCTGTGGGATCAGCCCCTGCCATCCATAAATTCCCCTCCTGCACACGATATTTCAGGCACTGAGAGATGGAGGGACACAGTTGGTTTCACTGGCAGAGCGCACAAGGTTTTATTTGTCAACAAATGGGTTTCATGATCCATCATTAACACTTGATTGATTGGCCCAGCACTTTGGCAGGGTGGTTTTGTATCACACTTTTCTGCAGCAGAATGTATTTCAGGAAGTGTCTTATGCACTGATTTGCTGGCAGAGGCCGTGCTGGCAGAAGGCAGAATGTTTCCTTGCATTCTTTGCTGGTCAGTGTGAGAGTGTGGAGTAGATAACATGAGGGACTGCGTTATGGCTTTACATCTGTTTTTGTTATGATCAGATCTGTTCTTCCTCTTATCACAACAAAAACAAGTCTCATGTCGTTTCCTCGTTCATCTAAGGCAATCCAGATTCGCAGTTGTAAAAAAAAAAAAAAGATATAAAAACCACCAACCAAAAGAAACACCCAGCCCAACTAACAGTTCTATAACCCAAATTTTAAATATTCATCCTCACATTTTTTTCCATCTTTCTTTGTGCAATAAATACATTCAATCAGAAGAAAAATACACTAACTCACTGTGACAGATTGGACTCCATCTGTCAAGATTTCATGTTTGATATAGACTGGAAATTGTAGATAAAGGGGAAATATTCAGGTACTGTTCTTTCAATGAATGTCCCGGAGGGAGATTAAGGGAATGATAAATTGGTTATGGTTACACCCTGAGCCAAGCCATTGGAAGCCTAGATAGAATCCAAAAGGATTGCAGCCAGGAAAGACAGATGCTGGAAAAAATAGTAGTATGAGGAAAAGGATTTGAGTTTCAACTGGGACAGAACAAATATACAAATGACCTTAAGTGTTAGCCAGGAAAGAGTGTACTTTGTCATGTCGGTACAGAAGATGTTCCTGCAATGAACATCCTTGCAGGATTCCAGCAAATCCTACATGCAGTGAAAGATATTTTTGAGACAAGAGAAATAAGTGGAGATTTCCTTAAAATGCGTTCAGGGGAAGAATAAGAATCCACCAACTCAGAGCAGTAGGGTGAAGATTAGAAATCCAGAAGGCTTGCCTTATGACAGCATCCTGCACCATTTTGAACAATTAATTTAATTTCCCTGAGTTTCCACATCTGCTATGATTCTCCAATGTGCTTTTCTGGGAAAAGAACCCAAATATATTAGCAAGGAATTGTCCCAATGCTAACAGGGACTACAAACAATTGGAGACATGCTGATGTCTTAGGTTTTAACTTTTCTATTTTTCCAATCCTGTACTGCCCATTGTAACTCTGAAGTTTCCTGTAGCTTGTTCAGTGCTGTTCTCTGTGCTAAGACAAACATAACAAAACCTCTAAATTGCTCTCCAAGGACACCCAGAAACAACAACTGCAAACCACAATCTTGGGGACAGGGGGGCAAGCTTGGGCAAATTCCATCCTTGCCTGGCTCCTGCTTGGGGAATTGATGCTGAGATCCAAGTGGGAAGAACTCGGGAGCTGTCCTTGTCCATGTTGGGATGCACTGAGGCAGGAGCCTCTGGAGCCCAGAGTGTACCTCTGAAGGCCTTTCCAATCAATCCCTCCTTGATTCCTTTATTCCTGTCTGGGCTCTGTTCCTAGGGAGCCATTTAAGGCATCAGTTCAGTGCCTTTTACACCAAGAAGAAGAAGAAGAAAGTGTCTTCAGGGGAGAGCACGGGAACAAATATTAATTTCATCCAATCAAGACAAAACAAAGGACCTGACAAAGAACATTTATGCAAATTCCCTCTAACTTACTGCAAGGAGCCCAGTGCCTCAGAGTGACAGGCCAGCAGGGCTAACAGAGGGCTGGGGAGGTGACCCCTGCCAGGTGGCTGTGCTGAAGGGACAGAGGGCAGGTCTGGCTGATGGGCAGAGCTGACCACTGGCACTTGGAGCTGCACAGGGAGGGAATGCAAGAGTGGATTTGAGCCACAGGAACTTCAGTTAGGAGCTCAGTAACTGCCAGGGCTGCAGGAGCAGTCACAGAGCAGAGAGTGACACTCAGAGAAACTCTGGAATATCCTGGTGGGGATTTTCTCAGAGCTCAGAGGGTGTCTGTCCCAAACGACAGAAGCTGCTTCACAGATAATGTCCAGATTTCCCCTTAAATTCCCACAAAAATCCCAAAACCAAAACAGTAACCATCCAAAGGAAAAAGTGTGGCATAGATTCTGCTCTCACAAAACAAAGTTAAAACGCAGACCCTGAGCCCTGGAAGTTGGGCTCACCAGAGGAGCTGCCTGCAGGAAAGGTCACAGACATCTCTGCCTGCACCTCCCAGGTTTGATGTTTGTCACACTTTGCCTTTGGCTCTCTAAGTCTGCTCAGAGCCTCAACCTTCAGCCACTGCAGCAGCCCAGGAGCACAGGATTAAGTGAATGATCTTTGCTGTGGCACAGCAGGACTCCCCCTCTGCAGCTCCATTCTCTCTCAATCACAAACACTAATGCTTTGGCTTTATAAACACCCTTGCTAACATTTCTGCTGTATTAATCTTTGAAGACAATGGTATAAGCCACTACCTCCAGAAGAAGAAAAGAAATGTTTATTTTGTATTTATGAAGGAACTATTGGTAGCAGTGAAATTTCCCATGCAACACATTCCTGTAAACGAAATTAATTAGATAAAAACAGTGCAGGCTTCAGGAAGAAAGAAATCCAGACATTTTCCTTGACAGATGCAAAAAGCAAGACAGATATGTCCATATTAGCAATACAAAATATTATCAATTTCTGTATGTATTGTCTCATCTCAAAGAAAGGTAAATTCTAGTGATAATAATGTTACTTGTGGTAAGTTTAGTGGTTAAAACTTTCAGTTAAACTGTGTCCTGTTTTGTCCTGGGAAAGGCAAGACAAATTCACTTCAGAATTTTGCATGAGGCCAACAGAGCAGCTATCAAACAGGACAACAATTACAACCTCATCACGAAGCCACAGACCCTTTGACAAATGCCTGACAAATGTGCTTGAAAATAACAGACCAAAGACTTCTAGCAAGCAGTAATATGTGATTTTTGGCCAGCAAGTTACAAAGGATTGACTTGTCTGTGCATTTACAGTGCATGAGGATTGTTTGTACAGCAGTACTGGGGTCTGTCATTATTGGTAATTTCTGAGGTAGAAACAAAACTTGTTTAACTTAATGACAGAAGGAACAATTAAAAACCCAAGCCAGCTCCTACCAGCTGTGGCACTGCACTGTGGCACTACTGTTTAGCAAAGGAAATACAGAAGATATTGCTCCATGCCCAGTTTTATGCCAGTAGTGTCTTCTCCCTAACTCAGTGTCTCTTCCTACTTAATTTGTTTTCTTGTTTCTGCCCTATCAAGCTAAGAAATGGACTATGACACTACAAAACTAATTACTTCTTTTTTTTTTTTTCCTCTTAATTCCCTCAAAGGCTAAGGAACTAAACACCACAACAGGAACTCCAGCAGTAATTGGGCTTCAGTGTCACTCTGTGCCAGCCACCCCTGAGCCAAAACACAAACTTTAATTTAACAAACATCATCAGGAGAACTGAAAAGCCTGAGCCTATCACAGATCTTTGTTAGGATGACATTGAGCTGCACATTTTCAGCTCACACTGAGGTATGAAAGCTGCTTGCATTAATAGCAACAGGCACTGGACACAATTATTGTAAGTAAAATCAATTTTTCCCCAATCATTTCCCAAAACCAGAGTTGCTGGTGCGTGGTGGATTAGAAGAGTAGGAATGTGGGGTGTTATGAAGGGTAGGGAATGAAAACAGTTCAGCAGTTTATAAATGGCTTTCTGATTTAATTTATATGATCTACAAATTCCAGGACAGTCCAACCCACCTGTCACCAGTGTTATCAAAAATATTTTAGTTGGCTTTAAGCTTTATTGCCTTCCTTAATTAAGACAAGGATAGTTGCTCTCTTTTTTTTTGTACTTTGTTGTTTGTTTTTTACAAACATCTCATCAATATATTTGCTATTTTGCTACTCTAATCTGTGTTAGTGACAAAGGAACTGGAGGTTTAAGTCTGAGGATCACCCAGCTTCTGACATGGGTAAGATTTAAGGATGACAATTTGGAGATCAAGGGAACTTTACTGCTGGCACTGGAGGTAGGCAATTTTGGGATTTAAGTAGCTAAAGCAGCAGTCAGACCCTGAGATTTGTTTCCTGGATTTTTAACACAGTATTTGAGGAAAAAACCCCATTAATACAGATCTCTCAGGGGTTTAGCTCACAGAGGTGCATAGGGCACTCTCATACATTCCAATTTTTGACTCTTTTTAATGTTCCATGCAGGTTATCTTCCAACACAGATGAAAATCTTTTTTTGATATCCCCTACTACATATAGAGTAACACCAAGTACAGGACACTGTGGCCTTGACTCTGATGTTTTTGGTTTTTTCTGTATGGTTCAATATTCATAAAGAGAGTTTTGCAATCCCTAATCAGGAATTACCTCACCTCCTTTCTAACATGTGCAGAATACTGCTGGCTGCTTTCCAGGCACAACTATTGCATTTCCTCACTTTATAGAATGCCTAAATTTCTATCCAGTGCTTTAAAATGTAACCATGAGCTTGGTTCTTTCAAGTTGGCTTAAACTTAGCTTTCTAGCTCAGCTTAATTCTTGTCCTGCACGTTCAGGCTCCATTGCCTGCTCCATTGTCAGACACCAAACACCAATTTCCCTTTCCTTTGTCACCAAACTCATCTGCATTGCAGACAGTTTGTATTCAGGTTACAACACTTAATGCATTAATCACTTTTATTTTCTGTTTTAACAAAGAGAATAAAGGGAATGATAAATAAGTGTACAGGTGAGATGATTCAGTAGTGATCCTGCACCCAAAAACAAGACAGTCTGGTCTCCTGGGGGATTCCTGCATTTGTTTCCACTGACATTTATCATCATCTCGATAAATATTATGATCATCTTAAGCTCAATCAACTTCTGCATTAACATGAAAGATAATTCCCCACCTATACAAGTGCACAGCAAGAAAAAAAGAGCTCAATTTGGGAAGCAGGGTGGTGGGAGCCTGGTGTGGTTAAGATTCCTCATTACAGATGTCATTTAGGATTCAGTCACTGCTGATATCAAGGAAAAAAATCTAGAAAACTATCCTATCAGTGAAACCTATTAATTAAAGTGCAGTATAAAGAGAGGAATTAATTATTAGTTGTGTAATTGTTCACAATAACCACTGACAGGAAGAGACTATTGCCACACGAAGATGTACTGGGTGCAATCAGCAAAATAAGACATAAAGGCCTTTTTTACTCCCTTCTAGAGCCACCTGAAGTATAAAACATTTCTGGTAGCCATTCACAACACAAAAGGGAGAAAAGTGAATAAAAAAAAGAGCTTGTGATTAACTTGTTGGCAGAAAAACAGAGTATCAATCTCCCAGCATTGATCTGGGCCACATTCTCCTTTCCTATGGCTCAGGAATGTTTGGGCACTTCAGATTTGTTGGACATTCTGTCTTCTGCACTTCTTAATACACCAGCAAATATTTGCCAGACAAAGGATGTTAAATATTTCCTTTGCCCATGCCAGTGTGTTTGACTGCCCCTTGTTTGCTCCTCTGTCTCCGTCACTGTTGTCTTCCATCACAACTCACTCTTCTAATTCCCTTTCCATTTCCTTATTCCTCATTCTAATTTTTCCTAGTTTATTATGTCCTATTCTCCTGTGGCTTTCTTGGCTGCCCAGCACTCTACTTTTCCTGTCTCCAACTTCATCTCAAGCAATTTCAATCCCTATTCCTGGGCATCTTGGATAAACAGAGTAGCATAACAAGGGGACACAACTGAACCACATTTCCTGAAGAAAATATCTCCACTTTTTAAAGATATTACAGTGAAAAATAAAGTTGAAATATTACTTAAAAGGACTTAAAGAAGGAGAAAAATAAAACAAAGGATTTCTCACCAGATGGGGAAAAAAGAGACCTATGGATCACTGAGGTACCAAACACCTGCTTTTAGACCGAATGGCACAAAGTATGTTTGAAACTACCAGACCACGTGGAAATGGATGTATTACCTTTATTTGCAGCAATAACAAGGTAGGGGGTTTTATTCAGTATTTTTTTCCTGAACTCAGCAGTGCAGCACCAGCAAGCCCAACCACAGCAGTGGCAGCTCTGATCCTCCTGACTTTGCAAAACCAGGCACTGACAAATGTCCCCAGGGAAGGTTCTCCATGCTCAAGTTGTTNTGTGAGCATGAGAGAACAGCACTGAACGAGCTCCAGGGAACTGCAGAGTGACACTGGGCAGGGCAGGGCTGGGAACAGAGAAAAGTTCAAACCTAAGGCATCACCAAGATAAATTTCTCCCTTCACATGTTCTTCCAGCCAGCCCTGGGGAGATGTTAAGCTGGTTTCAGTGGAGAAAACAGCAGAGCAGATCTCAGGGCCTGGGCCTCCTGCCACATCAGGTAAAAACTGAATCACTACAGAAACATCCCTGTACTTTATTTTCCCTCGGTTTTTCATTGCTTAAGTAGTGAGAAAATATATTTCCTGCAAAATACTCTTCTATAATAGGATTAATCATACTGTAGAAGTATTAGAGGGAGGAGATGCAGATATTATCAGATATTATCAGTGCCCTGTGTCACCTCCCCTTCTTTGATGTTAAGAAACTGTCCCCATTTATTTCTTTATTCACAGATGTGAATCCAGTGTGCTAATTGGGAATGGGAAAGAAATTTCATTTCTTTCATTCACATACCTCAAATTGATTGGCTGTCTTATTTTGTTAGAAAGAGTGAATAAAGCCCTAAACAAATAAACTAATCTACCTAGGCACACAATTATTCATTGTGATTTCTTTTACTGTGCCCCTTCTTATTCATTCTTGCTGTAAGATAAACTGCCCCAGTCTTCTCATCTCACTGCACATGAGATATTTTCAAGGCTCTAGTTAGCCATTCTTGATAAATGTCTAGATTAGTTTATTGGGTTTTATTAAAACTACACCAAAATACTGTTTTGCTTAAAATTCATTGTCTTCAAAGACAGTTAAGGAAATCTTACTTATTCATATGCCCAAGATAAATAGTTCTATAGTTGATGTTTTATAGCTGAGGTTTTTCACCACCAAAAGCAAAACCAAAAAAGGTGAAGATTTCAAGATAGAATTGTATTTTATTTTAAAGTAAATTGTGGTGGTCTGGGCTCTTCTTGATTTACTAGGCAAAGCCAGGCTTCTCAATAGCATCAGGCACCAGATACTCACAGACTTCTCACAATTTCTATCACATAATGTCCTGGGGAAATGGGCAGAGTCAAATATGTTCAAAACGTTTCCCCCTTTCTTTTTCTTTTTTTTTTTTTTTTTTTTAATAGAACTTACCAGGCTGCTGTATTCAACAGAAAATGTAAACTTTTAGAAAAAGACTCCTGAAGTCTTTCGAGAAAATCAAAGTTTTGGGCTTGCAGCATTTACAGATGTAAAGAAGCTGACATGAACTGCCCAAGTAAGCAGCAAGGTGACTGACAATAAACCTCTCAAAAATAATTTCATTCCCTAAATGAGATTTTTTGGAACATTCCTGAACTGTAAATAATATAAAGGTTGGTGCTCAAAGATTAGAGCAAGTTAGAAGATAATTTATTTTCTGTGTGTTTTGCAAAATACAGAAATCCAATTTCCAGGTACTTTTTCCATTACCTGAAATAAATATTGGGGTCTGATCACACATTTAATAAGAATATGCATAGCTTCCTGGAAATTTCATCAGGAGAAAGGAGGATATGGACAGTATAGACAAACAATCCAAAGAAATGAAGAACACTGGCTCTGGGGAGAAAAAGTTTTCCATATTATAATAAAAACCTTTTTAGAGTGTTAAGGGAAAATCATCATCAGTTTCTTGGACATTTTTCTTTGTTCTGAATTGACAAAGATTTACTTGGCATTTTGGTAGATTTCATTTCAGCAGTGCTGTTCACTCACCTAAGTGTTTTACAACATATATTTGATTAATAAGCTCCTTTACTGATACACGGAGTTTCAAGAAAGCTAAAAGATTATTTTCCAGAAGTTGGAATTGGCTGTTAAGGAAACCATTGACATGTGTAGTAAGGACACACATGTAATGTGTCATCTACAAGACTGCAGAAATGGGAAGGTCCCCTTGAGGCTGTGCCAGGATTCTGCTTCAGGAAAGGACAGAGCTCCCCACAAGAAAGGATGGGCAACGGCACTGAGTTCATAATTTGTTTTCCATTTCTGTCTGCCTTCATGGGCTACATCTCCTTTACATGACACTGCCAGGCCTTGCTGTGACCCAGAGTGGGTTCTAAAAGGAAACACAGCAAATCCCTGACACAATTTAGAGCAAAATCCTGTGGGAATGGTTCCAGCCCAAAGGAGCAAATGTCGCAGCACAGCATGAGCAGGAGATTCCAGGGTTTGTCTTGGAGTGTGTCGAGCTCCAAATTGATGCCTTAGGTTTGAACTTTTATATTTTCCCAATCCTGTACTGCTAGTGTCACTCTGAAGTTTTCTGTAGCTTGTTAAGTGCTGTTCTCTGTGCTAAGATAGACATAACAAACATCTAACTTGCTCTCCAAGAACATCCAGAATGGGAACTGCAAACCACAATCTTGGGGACAAGGGGGCAAGCTTGGGCAAATTCCATCCTTGCCTGGCTTCTGCTTGGGGAATTGATGCTGAGATCCAAGTGGGAAGAACTCGGGAGCTGTCCTTGTCCATGTTGGGATGCACAGAGGCAGGAGCCTCTGGAGCCCAGAGTGTACCTCTGAAGGCCTTTCCAACCAATCCCTCCTTGATTCCTTTATTCCTGTCTTAAGGCACCAAAATCCCAGAAATAACTGGCAAATGCACACACACACATATATATAAGAAAATATTTTTGCTCTTGTGTCCACTTAATTGAACTTCCAAATACTTCGAGGTGAAAAGCTGAACCAATTTTAAATCCTAATAAAATGGAAAGACATCCCCAAACCCAATGAGCAGAAAGTCTCCTCGCTCTTTAAACCAGTGACAAAAGTTGCAATGACACCAAGGGAAATAGCTCAGCTCTCAGAGCTTTTGCTTTGGTTGAATTATTCTACTCTGCCTCAGTTAATGCTGCCATTTGTTAATATAGCACATAATTTGATTTAAAAGTGAGACCAATTCAGAGATCTCATGTCTTGCTATCTGCGTGCATTTTCTTTACATACTGACAGAATATCTTATAACTCCTTGGAAATGCACACTACAGTGAAATACAATATTTAGTCAGTTTATTACCATTACTAAATGCACTGTTAGAGTATAAATCTTTAAAAGCATGTCAGGACCTACCTAAGCTTTGTGGTGGATTGGACATTAATGCTTGCACTGGCCCAGGAAAAATCTCATTTCCCAATATTATCACAGCTATACTATGTGTAAATGCTGAAGTCGCTGATTACATTGGAATAAAATATTTATTTACCAGCTGACAAAGTGTTAGTCCTGGCAAGGTAACAAAACCTGATGCTAATCAAGGGCACATTTTTTTTCTGACGGCATCCAACACTAATGTTGTTTGTATAGAACAAACAAACAAAAAATACAAAAAACAAACAAAAACAAACAAAAACCAAAAAACAAACAAACAAAAAACCAAACCAAACCAAAAAACAAAAAAACACCCACCAACCAAAAAAAAAAACAAACCAAAAATCCTCAAAATTCAAAGATTTTTTCCCCACTGAATACAGTATAATTCCATTTCCTACACCTAAAATTTCATGGCACTATTAAGAACATTCTTCACCTTACATACATTTTATCTTTCTTTACCACTGTTACAAAAGGTGGTGGTAACAAGGCACCATAATTTTGAGAGCATGGAAATATCAAAGTCAGAGATATTATTTCATCTTATTACTACTTCAGCCACTTGAAAGCATCACTCACCTCCCTTGAAGACACAAGGATCCTGGCATGATACAACAGGAAAATACAAACCAGGCCAGAAAGTTTCTGCAAAAGCATCACTTCAGGAGAAATACTTGAGTTCTGCAGGGCAGGCATCTGAAGACCAAATTTTGTGATCATGAGAAGCTGAAAGACAAAAGAGGACATATAAAGACTGAACTTGGTACTAGACCCAACTCGTGGGAGAAATAGTATTTTTCCTGCTCTTTCTTCTATTCCCCTACTTTTAAAAATAATTTTTTTTTCCTGTTTTCCCTTTTTTGATTCTTTATTCAAAATTCTTTTGATTTTCAAACCTATGGTCTTTCTCAAACATTACCTAAAGAAACCAGCCTAATCAAGAAAAATTATATAGTGAAAATTGGCTTCTTCATGTTGAACTCAATCTTTGAAATGGAATCAAAGTTCCTGGCAAGTCTGTCTACGTAAAATTGAAACTGTTCTTGAAATTTTTTTAAACAGGCAATAAAGTTTTTCTTTTCTCCCTTTAAAGTTGAGATTCACTTGTGATAAAAAATGCAGGTAGAGGAAGCATTAAGAAACAAGCCCAGTTGCCAAAAAGCACGAACAAAAGGGTATGGGGGAAAATCGTGTTAGAAAAATAGTTGGGAAGGTGGTAGAAAGAAACAAAGGTAAGGAAATAAATCCAGTTTTAAACAAAAAAACAAACAGAAAAAATCCAACAAAACAAACAACAGCCAAATGAAACCCAACGAAGAAAACAACAAAATCCAACAAAACCCAGCAGGGAATGTATGAAGTGAAGAAAATGAGACTGCAGAGGGAGGTTAGGATACAGAAGAATTAATTCCATCATAACATTTTGGAGCTCCTGTTGTCACTGTTCCATTGAGGAGGGAGCCCACAGCCATGGTTTGAGTTTCCCAGCTCACCTCGTGGTACCACGCGCTGCCATGCTGCGGGTGTGACATTTTCACTCGGAAACATTCGTCTTCTTTCAGCTGAAGCAGGCTGAAATAATTAAACTTTAACCAGGGAAGACGTGAGCTAGGGAGGGTTTATTTGTGGCTCACATATGGCTCCTGTCGCTGGCACGTACGACACCAGCACACCACAAAGGGCAACTGTCTAGGCCCCACTGAATCACTTGGAGTCCCACATATGGTTTCTATCAATCTCCTGTTATCTCTAAAACCTGCTCTTTTTTCCACCTTCCCCTCAATCTGTAAAACCTTGCCCTCCTCCTAAGCCTTGCCTCAAAGCTAATTTGTGAAATTAAGAGTCGGATTCTGCAAACATTTGCCCACGTATGCAGAGAAAACTCCAGGCAACATCTCCTTAACGACTTTGATACGACTCAAATAATTAAAGCTCAGAGCATGTGCGAGCTGCCCCGATTCAGGGGGGGAAGTCACTGCCTTGCATGTCACAGTCGATGAGGATTTTGATCTGAGCCCTGGAAATGCCGAAATTCAAAAGCAGCCTCCACGTCTGCCGTTCACCTGAGGTGGAAGAGCCTCGGGCAATGCACAGACAAGGGAAATCAGCCAGAAAGGGAGACAAGGCTGTGATCAGAGCCTTGCTGGCCCCCTAAAATAATAAAGCACAGAGCAGACCCAGTTACAAACCAGTAAACATTTTCTGTTTGATGAGAAGGTCTCAGATATTTGGGTCTCACAGCCTTAAACAAGGGCAGGTACAACTTTATGGCTTGAGGGGCACCCACTCTGAGCAACTCCCCTCCCAGGCTGCACCAACTGCTATTTTATTTTATTAATCTGTTTTTAAACACATGCATGCATTTATAAATGTACACACACCGCCACCAGTGTGACCTTATATGCAAATAAAAAAATAACCTGGATAGACTGGTTAACTGTGCAACACATATCTGGGGATTTCCTTAAGAAAAAACCCCAAATTTTTGTTTGTTTTGTATTTTTCTTTTAGAGAAAACAACGGAAGAAAGCAGGAAAGAAGACAAATCCTTTACATTAAAGCAGTCACCAGCACAAGACACTAAATAAAACCCACTAAAGCTGTTAAACAAGTATTATTTCTCATTGATGAAATAGCAGCATAGCCAGAACAGGCATTTCAGCAGGTATCAGCTAACTTACTTACACTTGTAGGCAAGTTTATTGTAATACACAGAAATATCCATCATAGCTAATTTTATTTCACACTGCAAACGTCTTGGCAGCAGAAAGCTGCCTGAAACTAATGAATATTTTCATGTTTCCTTCTGTTTGTTTAAGGTGAGATCACTGAAACAAAATGATGTAGGGAAAATATCAATTTCACAAGTTAGAAATCAAAGTTGTCAAAGCAAATCAATCACAATAATTTTTTTTTTTATTTTCTTGTAAGTAGATCTGTTAGAAAAAAATATTTTCCTCCAGGTCACTTGTATTGGAAAAGAAATACCAGGTTGCTATTAAAGCAGAGTAATAGATACATTGTGGGTGTCAGTGGGCTGGGCCTTTCTCTTAGCTTATAAACATTTCTTTTCATATTCTTAATAAATATAAGCATACAATTAATCTATTAAGGAAAAAGTCTAGTAGCAAAAAGGACCCAATTTTATTCAATAAATCATAGTGTGTTTTCTGATCATAATGAAAAGAGACTCTAAGGAGGTAATCTTCCTCCTTAATAAAAACTTACCTATTAAATTCTTAGACAAAATATTTGATCTGTGCAAGGCAGGACTTTTAGTCCTCTGGGAAAATTGGTGTTAAAGAACCTCTGACCTTTTCTCTACAGACAACATTAATATCTCATCAAAGGCATTGCTTACAAATATGAACCCAGTGTCCATTGGTTTAATCACACTTTTTAAGGTAAAAATAGCCACTCATTTTGAATTTTCATAAGGTTTTTTGGAAAGCATATGCATCAGTTGAAATTTCTTCAAATATAAAAGAGGTTGGCATTTGAAAAACACGAAATGTTGGGGGTTTTTTCTGTAAATACAGGACAAGGTGCTGCACGAGAGAATGAAGAATTCAGGATAATTTAGACAGGCACTCTCCTAAACAAATATGAGCCACATTGTACTGCAGAACTTAGGTGAACTCCTCACTGCAGGAAAATCACTCTGTACCTGTTTGTGTTCTGCAAATGGGACAGGGACACAGGCAGACGTTTCAGGAGCTTTTTATTATTTCATTCAGGCATCAGCCTCAGTTACACAGGAGATGGTACAGAGCTCACACCTGGACCAGCAGCTCAGAATTTCTCTGTTACAGAACATTCTTAAAAGATTTTTAGCCAAAAGCTAAATGCTTCTAAAGTTTACAGACAAATACTTTAATGAATCAGTGAAAAACACACATACACCTGCTACTAACAATCTTTGCTTGGATGTTTTATGACAATACACAATATTCTTTTATTAAGCTTAAAACTTAACTGTCTTGCTAAGCACATTTTCTGCAGCTTTAAGACCTCTCTGAGCTAAACCTAGAAACACTAACCCCTGTTCAATGTCCTTGCTCTCTAGATAATTGTGTCTTCTTCTACCTTCTGGCTTTTGCAGTTGCAGCTGGACCTAAAATCTTTGCTTTATTTCCGAAACCTGTTTATCTCACTGAATCCAAAAGCCTTCTCACCCTTGGCATTTCTCACATGTGCCCATAACCAAGCAGAGAGCTGGAGTTAATTTCTGCTTGTTGATGACCTGAACAAAACAATCCCCGTGGAGGGCACTGGGCTGATCTGATGGTCGATGTAAAATTAAACTCACGGTAAAACGTCGAGCACTGATCCTTGGAGCTCTGCAGTGCTGGTGTGGGCACTCAGGGAGTGTGTGGGATAAAACTGAATACAAAACAGGCAATAAAGTTTTTCTTATTTCCCTTAAAAGCTGAGATTCGCTTGTGATAAAAAGGCAGATAGAGAAAGCATAAAGAAATATGCCCAATTTCCAAAAAAGCATGAACACACACTCACTCAGTGAGAGTGTGGGATAAATACTGCTCAGAGCTCTCTCTCTGTGCCCATTTAAAACACAGTGAACAGCAGAGGTGGGCCAGTCAGATATTACAGGGACATGCTCAAGGCAGACTTTGGAGCTGTGTGATGCCTTAGGTTTGAACTTTTCTCTGTTCCCAGCCCTGCCCTGCCCAGTGTCACTCTGCAGTTCCCTGGAGCTCGTTCAGTGCTGTTCTCTCATGCTCACACACACACAACAAAGCCTCTCCAGCTCTCCAAGGACACCCAGAGCCTCCTAGGCCCAACAACTGCAAACCACAATCTTGGGGACAGGGGGGCAAGCTTGGGCAAATTCCATCCTTGCCTGGCTTCTGCTTGGGGAATTGATGCTGAGATCCAAGTGGGAAGAACTCGGGAGCTGTCCTTGTCCATGTTGGGATGCACTGAGGCAGGAGCCTCTGGAGCCCAGAGTGTACCTCTGAAGGCCTTTCCAACCAATCCCTCCTTGATTCCTTTATTCCTGCCTGCTCTCTGTTCCTAGGGAGCCATTCAAGGCATCATGCATGGTGCTAATTCCACAGCACACAGAGCAGAGCTGCAGCCTGGGCAGGGATCCCACACCGACCCTGTCAGGGCTGATGAGCAGAACAGAATTGACACTGCACATCACTGCAGATGCCAGGCAGAAGAAGGTGTTGTGGGTAAAGAAAATGCAACTTCTGGGCCCACTCTGCTGCTATAAAAATCGGAGCAGTTTCTCAAAGAAACATCAAAGGCAGGATTTTTCATAGGAGATGGATGTGACTCCATTCTTCCCCACTTCTGCACTTCAAAATATAATTATAAGATGAACTGGACCACATTTGCTGGTGATGTAATTCCACTGAAGTTATTTCTGGGAGAAAATCTAATCCACTAACATAAGTCTGCAGCACGTTGATAACTTATAATTAAACAAACTGGATTTCCCTTTGTCTTATCTGTACTGCTTGAAAAAATTATATTGTTTTAAAAAGAAGATTAAATTAATACTTTTCTGTGTGGACTAAGTTTAGACTGTGAGGGTGGGGAGGCACTAGAAGAGGCTGCACAGAGAAGTTGTGGATGCTGCATCCCTGGAATTGTTCAAGGCCAGGTTGGATGCGGCTTGGAGCACCCTGGGGCAGTGGAAGGTGTCCCTGCCCATGGCAGGGGGTGGGACAAGGTGATTTTTAGGGCTCTTTCCAACCCAAACCACTCCATGATTCTGTGATTCTATGACTAGTAATGATTAGATGTGTCAGGAAAAAAAAAATTCACATTATTGACCTCGGGTAGAATTATATCAGCCTTGTCCTAAACAAGAAGCCGCCTTGAAATCCCACAGAATAAATTTCAGCAAAATATTTATGTCCTAGGCCTGGTTTCAAACGTTAACATGGCTGAAAGTGGAGCATGGATGTTCCTTTGCTGAGGGAGGCACAGAGATGGCCCTGCCAGCACAGCACAGGGCAGGAGAGCAAAGAGTTGTATTCCACCAAACAGAACATCAGCATCCAAACTCTTCCAGCTGCTTTTAATTCTGCTCAAGGCAAAAATCCCTGTGATTTAACAAATGTGGCTCCACTCGGACTGAGCAGGTAGAACAGAGCTTTAACACCTCTTTCAATTGACTTTGCCCACATCTCCTCTGTGCCCACACTCCTAATTCCACTCACTATACTTGTCCTTGCATATGTTTTTGCATTATTCAGTAGCAAATTCAGTCCTCAGGCATAAACAAACAAATCACATATGTTTCATTAGCTACAGCAAGGTCTAATTGCAGTAAGCAGAAACACACAGAAATCTGAAAATGTTCAGAATTGTTACTATAGCCACCACCAAGTGCAAATACTTAATACAAACTTTGTAATATAAATAATTTAAGAGACAGAAGCCTAATGAAAATGAAAGGACAAGCAGAAAGGAATATATTTTAAAGCATTAACATCCCCTGGAAAAATATATCCAGGTATAAAGTGGCCAAACACAATTATAACCCCAGGTTCTCAATGGGAGAATTCAGAGCCTTCTCCCACGCAGCAGAAACAGCTGAGGTTTGCCACTAATGAAGAAACAAATGAAAAACCCACAGAACAGAAAACTGAATTCCACAGAATTCCAGGCTTTACACAAGAGGAGGGGATCACAGCACAACTAACAGCACCAGATTGCTTTTCTCTCCCCAGTGTAATGTAATTATTCTAGATATCCCCTCAAACCTGAAGTTATCTTTTAAAAATACTTGTGTACCCTCAGCTTCTCGCATTCCTTTCATGTTGCTCGATTTATAGGTTGCAATACCAAGCTATTAATAAACCTAGAAGATTTATAAGCATTTAATGAACTTTCAGGAGGGTACAGAGAAAAAAAATAAAAATATATTCGGTTTCTGTAATGAAACTGCATGTCCAGAAACAGCATCAAATATGAGAATTTCAAAGAATATCCTAAAATAGTATTTCCTGTGTTCATTCTGAAACTTAGCTTAGCAAGCTAAAGACATTAACTAGCAAGAGCAAAAATCCCACCCAGCTTTCAAGGAAAACACTTATTCCTACAGTATCAAAAGAGACAAGTACAGCCACCAAATATTCAAGAGTTTGACAATCCCTGAAAGAGACTTATGTAAAAAACAAAACAAAACAAAACAAAACAAAACAAAACAAAACAAAACAAAACAAGAAAAAAAGCCCAATTCCAGCCTGAAGAACTTTTTTAAAAAGAAAACAAGTTTTACTACCACACAGTGCCTGGTGTTAACAAGGGTAGATGCATCTCCTGCAAAATCAGAAAGACATTTCTGTGTGTGTATAAATACATCTACTTACATGTGCATAAATATAGATGGAGAGAGGAAAAAAATACCTGCCACTTGTTTCAAAAAATTGAAACAAGTGATAACTCTCAAAACCAGAAGTGAGCCATCAAAATTGATCACAACTCACTCCAGTGAATAACTGCAAGGACTTTATTTTGCATCTATTGCAAGAACAAACATCAGCAGCACTCACAGGTCTAACAAGAGAATAGTTTTTTTTCTCTATTTTGCTGGGAATGACTAAGAAACACTAAACTGTTGGAGTTCTCACCTCCCTCTGCCTCAGGTTCATATCACTACAAAACAAACCCTAAGAAGAATTTCATAGCAGAGATGAGCATTAGTCCAATTTACCATTTCTCATCATGAAGAGTAAAGAGGTAAATTCAGATGGAGACAAATGGGAGCCAAGCCCTTCAGATACCTTCTTATAATTAAGAAAGTGTCAGAACCTCTGTCCTAAATTTGTTCTGTCGAAAGTAATAGAACAGATCATTGTTTCCAAGGCTAAGACACATTAGAATTTTTATTAGGAACTCCTAACAAATGAGAAATACAAGAACAAAACTGCTATTTGAATGTCACTGATTCTTCAGGTTTAATACATCTAATTTCCTCTTTCTCTTAGCAGTGCAGCTATTGGAGCTATCTGCAGCACTGCACAGTGCTCAGGCACAAACAGAAGAGCCACTGGTTTGCAATTGAAATGAAATTCCATAAATCAAGGGAATAGAGCATTGCATATTAGTGGAGAGATGGCTCTTTGCTCTTTTGAAACAATACTTTTGAAAGAATACTTTAATTCAAACAGAAAAGGATTTTATCAGTAGTGTTAGCCCCAGTTATTTTATATGTTATTGGTGTCTTTTCATATCTTGCACAGAAAAATATACAGCCTTCCTTTCTTCTTTCAACAACATCCTTTCTATATGCATTGAAGATACCATCCAACAATTTCAGTTTCTAAAAATCTGCTCCCTTATTTGATTGTGCAGCTTGGCTGTTAATTATTTTTTCACTCAGTGTTGATTTCCTTCATGCAAAGACTCTAGTTTTATTTTTAGTGCCTTATATAATTGTTCACTAATGCCTTATTAAAGCTGAACACCTGTAGCCTCAGTTATCTTATAAATGAGTTAACAAGGAAAAACACTCCCCCAGGGAAGCTCGCACTGTATATTTGAACCAGGAGAATTAAACCATTATGTACCTGCTCAAAGTTAGCTGTTCTCTGGCTCCAGTATTTCAGGCTGCTGTTCCTGCTTCCTGGCAATGAGGAAAGGATCAGATTAAGGCCAAAAACAATGAATTATTCTGTAGGAAGCTTCCGCAGAAGATCACAACTTTGGGTATGTGAGTCCTTAACAGAGATGATGGAAGTGTCCTTTTGGGGAGCTTGGCATCCTGCTCTGCCAACAGACCAGAGGGGATGGCATGAGAACCCCAACATCATCTGCTCAGAATTGTTCTTTCTTTAAAACACTGATGCAGGCAGCAGCAAGAGGTTTCTTTGCTGCCTCTGCAAAGCCTTTCCTGGCAAGAAAGAACATTGCCAGGCTCCAGAGCTGGCAGCAGCAGCCAGGGGTTGTTGGTACTGGGCATTTCTGGGGGTTGGATCAGCTGTCCCACCCCAGCTCTCCCTGCCCTCCCTCCTGTCCCTGCTGGAATTCACCTCCCTGAGTCCCAGCTGGCAACACCCACAGCAGAGTGAGCAGGACTGTAGGAATTGCTCAGAGTTCATAGAGAGAAATCAGAAGGCTTTTATTTATTAATATCAAGGAAACAGGACAAATCTGTCTCCCTCCAGCCAGGTTGGGTTGGAGGGATTGTCTGTCTGACTGTCTGTGTCCGTGCAACACAGTTCCAGCCAGGAATCCACAAACAAGGCAGAAAGATAACATTTCATTGCTCAAGGAAAGCATATTCACATTCTTTCATCAAGGCTTTCTCCTGGGGAGCTACAGAACTTCCCTTAGATATTGAGTTAGTTATTTACATTCGAGACAAGTTAAAGAATTGCAGCACACAGGATGAGGAGGGGAACTCATCTCCAGCAATATCCCCCCCCAGCTCAGAACCCCACACAGCCCCAGGGTCAGTGCAGGTCAGCTTTGTTACTCAAACTGGCACCAACTTCTGCTCCCTGAGGCCAGGGGAGGGGGCAGACCATGGCTGGGGGACATTTCCAGCAGATTCACTCCTCTGAGAGTGATGCCTTAAGTTTTAACTTTTATATTTTTCAAACCCTGTACTGCTAGTGTAGCTCTGAAGTTTCCTGTAGCTGTTCAGTGCTGTTCTCTGTGCTGAGATAGACATAACAAAACCTCTAACTTGCTCTCCAAAGACACTCAGGATGAGAACTGTAAACCTTCATCTTGGGGAGAGGGGGGCAAGCTTGGGGGAAATCACATCTTTGGCTAAGCTCTAGTTAGTGAATTTATGTAAATATAAAAGCACTTGTGACCTCTGGTCCATTTTGGGATCCACAGAAGCAAGACCCTCTGGAGCCCAAAGTGTGCACCTGAAGGCCTTTCAAATAAATACCACCCTTTTTTCCCTTTTTTCCTGTCTAGTCTCTGTTTCTAGGTATCCATTTAAGGCATCAACAGCAGCCTGCCCTTGCCTCAAATGGGAGCAAATGCCCAGCATGAACAAGATCTCAAAGAATGTATGTGGATGGAAGCCAAAGAGCAAAAAGTATTTTCCAGCAGCCTAGAATCTATTGCTTGAATTTGGCTATACAGCTATATAAAACTAGCCATTTATCCTGTCTTTTTCTGAACAGCCTTTTATAAAGAAAATCAAATATTCTCACAAGTGCCATTCCAGTATCAATTCTGAATGGGAAGCTCAGGTCTTCTTAGTATAATTTGATAGTGTGTGATGTAACTGGCCCCTGGCTGATATCTTCATTTATTTCGTGCATTTTCAGATTCACACTGATACTGAAATCTGGCACAACCCTTGTCCTCTTGAGGGAACGAGCTTGTAACATAAACCTAGAGAAGAAAAAGTGCTTTATCCAAAATAGGCATGCCCTGAACAAAAATTCCCACTAATTTCAGGTGTCTCTTTCCACACTCCATGCTGCTGGATGCACCTTCTATGCTGTAGCACTCTTTAAAAGTCTGACAGAGGAAAGATATCTGGGTTAGCATCTCTGCACTAAATCTCTAATCCATGATTCCCAATAAAAATAAAAAATTCACCAGATGAGCACTAAAGTAATTAAAGCATATCAAATTGATCCTTACTGCACCATTGGTAGGATATATCCAGACAGGACTCTATTGAATTCCCATTACCTTCACTGAAATAATGCAGATCCACTGCCTCTTCTAAAAATGGTTCTCTGAGCTTTTTCATGACTGATCATAAAATAGACTTACTGGGATGCCATAAAACAATTCTTTGTTTATTTACAGATATGAAAATACAGGTCCCAGTCACAACCTGTCAGATTTTACAGAGTATCACAAACCCCAGAATATATGCCCAGCATAAACATGTAAAATAAAGATGACTCAGTTCAAATGATGGCCCAAGGGCCTGTGTGTTGTAAAGCTGACACATCTGAATTATAGGAAAACCAAAGTGTCCAGACCTAATTAAATCCATTCATCTTGGATTTTAAATTTCAGACAGATCTGTAATGAAAATTTATTTCCATTTCTTTCTGGTACTTATTCCAAATCTCTCTGTAGCTCTGCTGAATGACCAGATGTTGGGCAAATCCTGGATCTGGTAACTGGGATGGGCTCTGTGGTGCAGGGAGCTCTGGTTTTTAACCATGGCCATGATTCTCCAACACTGATAATTTACCAATCTGACAAAAAGCATGAAGTTATGAAGCTGTGAAGTCTATGGAGTTATACTGAATGAGGTGTGTTGGAGCACACAGGGCCTCCCCTGCCTCCCTGGTTTGGGGTTGTGAGGGAGCTGTAGCACTCACTGGAGGATGAAGAGACCTGGAGTTATGGAGCCAGTTTGTTCCATAAGGCCATGAGGAACCTGTTTGAGCCTCATGAGCCTCATGGCTGAAGGACAAACTGGTTCCTCATGGCCTTATGGAACAATCTGGCTCCATAACTCCAGTTCTCTTCATCCTCTTGACCAGAGCAATAAGGACACCGAGGAACAGAAGCTGCTGCTGGACACCCAGAGTGGAATTCAGGATGCAGACATTCACCCTCAGCTGACAGCACAGTTTTCCCTCACTCACATCATCCCAGGATCAGTCTGGATCCAGCCCTGGCTCCTCAAGGTCCCTGCTCTGGATCCAGCCCTGGCTCCATGCCCCTCTCTGCTGGCATCACAAACCTGGAGGCTGTGGGTTCATCCCAGGACTCTTGGGGCTTCCCCCTGCAGAGCTGGAAGGTCTGGGCTGTGTTCTCATGGCAGAGCAGCCATAAGGCAGAGATCCTGAGAGCCCTGCATCTGCTCGGGGAAACTGATATTTGGGTAGAAACACAGAGACTGAAGCACACAAAAAACCCCAATTTTACAGAGCAGCTGGGGCGTGGAGACAGCACACATTTGGAAGCATTGCATTTTATTTCCTGAGTTTGGGGAATAGGGGTGGTTTTGCTATTAGTTTGTTTCGTTTAATCCCTCATTCAAAGAAGCAGAAGCATCAAAATGCTTTAGGTTGGTCTCTGAGCATAATCTCCCCTTTCCTTAAAATACCCCAAAGACAACTCACAGGATGAAAAAAATAATCGTGACAGCTCTGATAAAGAATAGATGAGACAAAGTGGAAACTACAGACACCAGTTCAGGGAAAAGCTCTCAAAACAGCTATGGCATGAGATGTGTGCTCCCTAAAGTCACAGAGCAGCTAAGCAAACACGGAGACACAAAGCACTACCTAAGCAGCACAGGAATGTGCATCTCTGCCTCCATTCCACCACCTGCAGGTGTTAATCACCAATTTGTCCAAGCTTCAGCCACTGCCACTGCACCTGAACAGAGATCAAGAACCCTGCAGGACATTCAGAAAGCTCAGGGATGCCTCTGCCTCAGGGCTGGGAGCTGTTTCTTCCCTGAGTTACTCCTTGTGCTTCAGGTACAGCAGGAATGATTGCAGCTGTGCTCTGTCCATCTCTCACCACATTTAATTTGATGCCTGTAGCCTCCTTTCTACGAAAAAAAAGACACCAAAAAAGAGGTAGCTGGGCACATTTCAGCAAGAATGCACAATTTCCCAAGACCAGTCTCTATCATTAATCTGTTTGTGTTCATCATGATTAAATCTGAATCAGTATTTGGGCCTTAATCACATTATAGAGCTGAGGAATGACAAATAGTCACAGGACTAAAAAGTTGATCAAATCAGTTGAATAATGGCAGGTGGAGATTGTCTTTTGTTGTGACAAATGAGATACCCAATTGTCACCCTGGATTTTAGCCTTCTGATTTCTGCTTGCATTTTTGCTATGGAGTCTCTCACGCATTTCATATAAACAAAGCAATGTTTCTGTAACCATCTCTCTTGTGTTCATCCCATTCCTGATGGAAGAGGGTTTTGATAGACTTCTAACTGACAATGTGGAACTGGAGAGGAGAAGATCTCACTATCCAATCCACGGGGTTTTCAGAAAATTGTATAAAAGGCAGTGAAAAAGTAAATCTTCCTTCCTTTTCTCCTCACATTCACTCTGTGTGTGTGTGTGTGTGTGTTCACTTCGTGTTTTCAAACACCCAATAGTGACTCTGACTTGACTATTATCACCTAATTGATCAATCAGGGAAATTCCAGGCCAACAGAGTCCAACCTGAAGGTCAGGAGTGGTTACCACTGGTGTGCTCAGTGCTGCAGAGCATCCTAAATAGTTAAATGCCTCTGTACACGTGCCTGCCTTTTATTTGTAATTTATTCATGATTTTGCATTAATCACTGACATCCTGACACCTAATTAGTAACACTCCCAGGTAACGTGGGGTGAGAACTACCATATGTATTTTAATAATCAAAGTTGAGGCAGCAAGCTAAAATCAGGGCTTCAAAATGAAGAGTGACAGGCAGTATTTAATTAGTTTCATCTGTACATACTCTATTCCTTTTCACTACACACAGTTCAGGCTCACTCAAAGTCAAACAGAAATTAAAGCAAAAAAAGCTTTCAAAGATACTTTATAGAAATGCTACAAAATTCCATTAATATATGAATAGTGTAATTTATCATCTATAGCTTAGAAAATACTATGGAATTCTGTCATCAGCTCCCTGTAGAAATCACTGACATCATTTTTGACTCCAAAAAGCTTTGCTGCCATCCACATGCTAAGACACAATCTGAGGATTTAGGAGTGAGCATTTGGAAGACTTCTAAGGACTAGGCCCTCTCCCTTATTCAGAGAATGCTTCAGGGTAGCACTTATTTAATTAGAAATTAATTTCACACTAAACCATTTTTTTCTTGGCTAATTAATGACAGATCTGTCAAGATTTACCTGGAAAAACATATCTCCTATCTTTTTTGTCGTGCACTGCTTCCCTTTTGTGTGATTTTGTTGTGATGCTCAATTCTTCTTTTAGTCTGGAAAGAAAAAAAATTCAAAATGTTCAACTTGGACGATTTTCTTTTCTCAAGGTTCAGGTCATTTTGGACTATTTTATTTTGCTTCAGCCAAGAAGCCTCTGTTACTCAGAGAGTTCCAGTGCTCCATACCTTCCACCCAAGGCTTTCTTTCTGTGAGGAGTGCCAGGGGTTTTTCACCTGGAGGGTTCATTCCAATGCATTCACTTGGGATCTTCCAAACACTCAACATTACAGACTTCATCTACTGCTGTGTCCAGAACACATAAAATGTAAGTTAAGTTTCTGGCTGGGGCATTTCTTAAAAAAATAAATAAATAAAAATCCTGATACCATGCAGATAGGCCCTCATTTTTGACAGTGAATTTAAGAGAGATTTGTTCTTTTATTTGGATCCCTCACAACAGCCCTGTTTCTTAGCAACAGCACGTGGTAGAAGACTTTAACACAGAAGAAATAACAATCACTACATTCAGTAGGACAATAAAAACCAGAAAGAAGCAGCAAAATCAGATGTAGTTTGTTCGAGGGTTTTTTGCCCAAGCCACTCACCCACGTTCTCCAAGCCTTCTCCACAGGAAAAGTTGTGCTGCCCTGGAATTGAATTTTTTATTATTATTATTTATGGCAGCAACTATTCCAAAATAATTTCATGACAGCACTTACCATATAATCACAATATGTAATCTCCAAACTATGAAAAAAATCCCATAATGATAAGAGAATAAACAATACCTTGAGACTACTATAACTAAATGAATTTGATACATAAAGGGCTCGGAAAAACAATTTGTCAGTTGTGCAAAATTAATCATAATATGTATTTCAAAGGAGGTAAACTCTAAATCATGCCAATTTTAGGTTGTCATTTTGAGCTTCTCAGGCACCTGTTTCAGTGAGTTTCTACAGTGGAAAGCACCCTCACATCTGCCTTTTTCCTGATGGCATTTATCCTCCTTTTCCTCAGCAGCTCACGCCAGACTCCAGTGGTGCAGAATGATTGGAAATTCTTTCTCCTCCTGTGAACAAGTGAAGCATCCACCTTAAGCAGCAAAGGCTACCTGCACTCCCTGCCACCCACCTGGAACAGGAACAGCAATTTCACCTCTTCTGGGCAAGGCACTTGGCTGCAGATGAAGGTGAACATGAAAAAGGCTGGAAAGGACTTGGTGGATCTGCATTGACACAACAGTGTGCAAACTGCAGCTGATCTCCACCTTCTCCCCTGATGAAATCCCCCCAAAAAAATCCAAGAATTATTGTTATTTTTGCTCCAGCAAACGAAGGTGTTCTCTGGCAGCACAGTTGAAAATGACAGCAGTGCCCAATTGTGCTGACAACGTGGGAAGATTGCAAGTTGTGTTTTAGGAAGGTCTGATGGATATTTGGAGAGCCAGAGTCTACATCCAGCAGTAAATTCCATCACTCCTCCACATGGTAGCACTTCATACATGGTCAGTTCCACAAATGTATGGATGTTAACACACTTCATGTATCTAAATATGAAATATATTCCTATATAAAGATGTTTGAGGGAAAATTTAAAACATTCTACTGGTGGCTTACACTATCAGGGGACAGAAAATGCTCTGAAAAAAATAGGAAATACATAAACACTTGTACTAGAGAGCTCAAACACCAAAACCAAGGAGGTAAGAGAAACAAAGGCTGGAATTCCTTTGCATTGCTGCCAGCGTGCAGCAAAGAGCACTCAAAACACTTTTAACACCTCTCGAAGCATCTGAGGATCTTTAGTCTACTCATTTATTTATGATTTCTCTTCTATTGTCAGAATTAAATGAGAATCCTTCCATGACCTTTGCCTACGAAAAAAGTCATAAATCAAAACTCACAAAAAAACCCCCACACTGCAGAGGCAATAATGAAGTTTTTTTCTGAGGATTCACAGACTCTCCTGCATAAAGAGCTCTGAGTGTTGATATAGAAAGCTCATTTTACAGCTTATCACCTATCATGTTCCAGTTAGCCACGGCAGCAGCTAATTATTCAAAGGAATAAAGCTTCAGCTCTTAGTCCTCTCTGCTGCCCACCTGACCTACCTGCTACACTCACCACCTCAGGCAGCTTGCAGGCCTAGATCTTATTTAAAGTTTATATTTCTGAAGCATAAAACAGACTTCTCTTTGTCCAACGTTTTGCTTCATATGAGAGAGTTTCCATGATTATTGGAAACACATTGCAGTTCTTCCTCTGTGCTCAGAAAGGAGATGAATGTGTTATCATCTCCACTGCATTTTATTCAAAAGTGTGGGGAATATATGAGCTCTTTCTCGCTTTAGAGTTGCAACATCATTGTGACTTCTGGGTGTTTTCATTCTAAGATTTTATTTTTTTTTTTAAAAAATAACCTGTATTGTTGGCAGGAGCTCTGAATCCCTATCTGATGGCAGCAGATACATTCTGTAGGTGCAGGGGTTCCTTTTCAAGAGAAACCCTTTGTGAGGCTTCCCTTGGCAGGCTGGGGCTATTGTGCAGTTTGCTCAGTAGACAATGTGATGTGTTGCTTTTCCCTCCTGATTTGAGCAGCCAGGACAGAAAGGGAAGTGTTTGATTACTGTTTCCTATTTCCCAGCCACAAAACACCCCCTGGACCTGCCCTCAGCTCCTCTATGAATGAGAGAACCTGGAAACACCTATTAAAACTTTGCAGCTAAGCATAACATTCTAAAAAGGATCTGATTTCTGAGAGAGCAACTACAACTCCATGAAAAGAAAGGATAGAGAGCCATAGAAATGGCTCAGAAATGACACAGAACCAATGTGCTGTGCAGGAAAGGAGATGGAAAAATGAATTAAAAAACCATAATGTGTGTGAACAGCTGGGGAAAAGAGAATCTCCAGGTTTCCTGAGCTAGATGGTGGAAGGAAAGTGTAGGGGTGATGACTCCAGAGATACAAGAATCCCTGTTGTACACAGACTTTTAGGCTTTTTAAGTGTTCTGTTTAGCTCAACATGCTTGAATATATTACTGAATTATAAAAACACAAACAAATCTCTGCTGAACAACAGAGGGTGGTTTTCTTTCACTTTTTGTCTTCCCTTTTTCTAAATATTTAACACCTATCAACTTTTCAGACAGGATATCAGAATTCAAGAGGGATGAGGGGCTGAAATTTGGTAAAATGGACTTTTGATTGCTGGTCTGTTCCACGTTCTGAGGTTCACTGACTGTGGTGTGAGATAGTGCATCACTCATTTCCTCAGTGTTAAATTAACCCAGCAGACCCTGGAAATCAGCAAAATGGCAATGCTAAAAATGAAAAGGTAGCATTACCTATTTTTTTTGGTAGCAATAATAAAACAAGTAAAAAAATCTCTATTAAATTGGTGGCCAGCGAAATTGAATATTTAAAAAAAGTGCTCATGGAATTATGGTGAGCTAATCATAAAATGCATTTGAATAAACACAGAAGGTTTACCAGAAAATGCCAAGCACCAAATAACTCCCTGAAAACTGATGGATTGGGAGATTTATTTGTGTGTGGACAAATGCTGTGCAGGAAAAGAAAACATTGCTGATATTAGCAACAATGAGTAAATTTCACATCACTAATTAAGTAGTTACAAAAAGGGAAACTTCTTTTTGAAACTTCAGGTGGGTAAGTGTTGCATTTCCTATTCTCAATATTTCAGTACCCAGAGCAGTGACTCTGCCTTGCAGAAATGATGTTGCTGTTGAAATTCAAGGTGGTGCAACATGTCAATATACACACATCTTCACATGGGGAGGTTCTTCTCTTAAATAAAGTTGGGCTGAACAAATAAATGGAATTTGGGACAAATACATTTCATTAAATTGTTGTGAGGAGTTGCTGCCTCGCTCTCTGCACAGGGCACTCTGTGAATTTCCTTCTCGCTGCAGAAAGGATAATTGTGTTTATAAAAATACATCCATATTAGGGTCGACTCCTAGTGTCTGGAACTTCATTTAATTCCCACAAGCAGGGATAAAAAATGGCCTCAGAACACTCTGAGCAGGTAGAGCAGAATGATGTAGTGATGAGTAAAAATGCATTGATTTATCCTTTATAACAAACCCATTCCGAGAGGTGGAGACTTTGATATTTTTAGTTAAAGAATGGCAAAGAGTGATTTCAAGTACCTCAAGGATGTATTCCATAAATTCTGCAACTCTTCTTTTAAATATTTTTTTATAGGCTTAAAGGCTTAAGTCTCTTTAATTGTAAAGATTATCTTTCATAAGGGCATGGTTTATTTGCAGACAACTTTTCACCGACAGCTCCAGAAACCTTTCTGCTGCCTTCCCACTGAACTTACTTTAAATGCGAAAAATCCAGGGGGTCCTCAATTTGGTCTGTCAGCTCAACAGCAGGAGAGCAGGACTATGATAGAAACATGTTAAAAATGATAAAGAGCTCCAGCCACTCCAAGACTGAAAATAAATAGTCACCCCCGGTGAACAAAATTATTTGGAGTGTGGTCCTTCATGATTAGCAGAGATCATCTCCCATTGTGCTCTAAATCTTGCAAAATGGATTTCCACCACTTATTCCTGTTCAGAACCTATTATCACCCTCACATTGAAAGGGTACAGACAGTAAAGAATATCACAGTAAAGAATATCAAAGAGCAAGCTGCAAACACTGACCGAAAATCAGAGGAGGGAAATGAGTGATTGCTGGGCAGATCTGAAAACAAGGCAAGGATAGAACCTGGGCTTTACAAAACATAAGATAAACATTAAAAAAAAGGCAAAAAAGCTGAAAAATAAATAATTTTTGACACACATAAAATCATTAGCAACAGTATCTGGATGCTATATTGCCACAAGGATTAAAAAAATGCTATTGCTCCTAAAGTCACTGTAGTTTCCTTGCAAACCTCATGGAAGAGGAATCCAGCTCTTTCAACAAGACTTCAGCATTTTAGACCTATTTTAGACCTTGTCCTCAAAGGAATCAAGTTTTTCCAAGCAAGTCAAGAGAGTGCTCAGCTAATATTGTCTGGAAAGTAAGATTACTTCATAAGCAGACAGAAAGACAATATTGAAAGCAAAATAAAAAAAACAACTAAACAAACAAAAAACCTCAAATTAATTGTGCTAAAACCATAGCATTTTTAAATTGCTCACTTACCTAGAGAAATAAATAAATATGCTGGCAGAATAACAGAAAGCTATTAAACCATCAGACACCATTAGCTTCATGTTATATGCAGGACTCTTCCTAAAGACCTCAGGTCCTGCGAGGTATTAAAATCAGAACTAGGATTTGACAGCAAATATTTTCTATTACATGCTGCAATTTTACAGCAAGCAGGCAGTTTAATTAACCAATAAAAGTGATGCTGCTTTTAAGGATCTCCCTTGCAAAACAACCAATTGCACTTTTGCAGAGAGAAACAATTCCCTCGACTTCCCATCACTGCCACAGGCACACAGATCACCCTCATTCCCACAGCTCCTCCTATCAACCCTAACATTTTATCTGCCATTTGCAGCTGAACAGCCAAAAGGGAGGTACAAAGTGCAAGATCTTTAGCATTTTTCCTAGAAAATCTTACAAAACCCAGGAATTCAGAGGCCTGGTTGTGCCAGGTACTCCCAGCAATCAAGTTCTAGCCTTGAAATGCTCTCAGGCACTCTTGGACATCTGAATTAAAATGTAATTTCCTTATCTGAGAGATGACAGCTCTGTGATCTGTCCCAAACAGTAATTTCTAAATTCCCACAGCAGGTTCTCCTTGGTTATTCTGCTTCTCTGTCTGGTTCCTGAGAATCACAACAAAACCCCATGAACTGGAAACAGAATCAAGAGGGGATTTTTTGCATAAATACCAGCTCTGGATATCCATCAAATTCTTTTCAACCAGACTGTGAAAAGCCAAACCCAATGATTTATGTGAGTATCAACCACAGACATTCAGAACCCAGGACCAACCTGGCTGGATGAAATAATTTGCATTTTATGATATTGCAAATAGGAAAAAGAGATCTGTCTGCTGTGGGTGTCCCCCCAAAATTTCATGTTGAGTTTCAGCAGATTAAGTATTTGAGGACCTTGAGGTATTTATCATCCTGTAATGAAGAGATTTTCTTCTTGTGTTCAGACAGTATGAAACTGAACTGCTAGCACCAGTCCACTGAACTCTGTTTCCTTTTATGTGTCTCCAATGCACCAGTCTGGGCTGCATTCAGGTGAAAACAAAAAAAAAAAAAGATTTCACAAGAGAGAAGAATTTGTGAGAGAAAACTCCACTGCTTTCTTGACTTTCAAGGGAAATTGGCCATGTGTGATGGGAATACTGACATATTTATCACAGGTGTAATCAGATTCAACTCAAAAAGACATTTATCATTATAAAGAACACGCAGTTTTATGGACAGGGAATAATATATTCTGCTTTTTCTTTCCATCATCTTTAATATGTTTTATGTAATCAGTTTCCTGATTATTTGGGTCATTTAAACAGCAAAGCTTGCTTATAAATTCTACAATATAAACAAGGTACTCAGCAGAAGTTGATAATGAACATGAAAAATGTGTAAGAAATGTAGTGCTGGAAAATACAACATGCTTCAATGACACCATCAGGAACTGAATTAGAATATTTGTCAAGTAACACCATTGTAATCTTTCCATCAGGAGCCTCTTCAAGTTCTAATAAACTTGGTTAAATTTTATTTTAGACACCTTTACACATACACACACGCTAGATTACACATAAAAAGAAACCACTAATTTTATATTTTTACTTGTATTTTAACTGTTCAATTGTGGGTTTTTTTTTTTTCCTCCAGTCCTAATTTATCCTGCAAAAGAACCAAGACAGAAACACTACTGCCCATCACTGCCTCTTGCCAGGTTTTCAGATCCCTGTCAGACACCAACTCTGTTCACTGCTGCCCCAAAACTGTTCTCCTCTGGGGCCGTCCCCTGTGTCTGCTCACATTCCAAAGGTAAGGCACAAATAAATCAGCAGCTGAGCCTTTGCTGTGGATGTTCCCTTCCACTCAAGTGGTGACAGTCGCTCCCTGTCCCCCTCAGATCCACATTTCCCCCCTGCTCTTTGCCTTGCCTGGTTAGACTGAACACATTAATGTTTGTTTCCATGTCCTTGGAAAGCACAACACTGGAATTGCAGTCCTGCAGGCACTGCTCCTCTTGCTCCTGAGCTGGGTACTGGGCTGGACACCACTGAGAAACCACTTCTGGGGAGGAAATGTCCACCAAGGATGTTTGGAGTTGAGGATGCTCTCAAAAATGCTGTTTGATTGCATGTGCAGAGCCACAGCAGCCACAGGTCATGGGTGACAGAGCCACACCTGCAGCTGCCAGCTACAGACCTGAAACCCTCAAGCTCCAAGGCATTATATACTTTTCTTTCCTGAGTACCTTAGCACATGACAACCAATCTACACCACACACACCACCTTTACATCTGCCTATAGCCTATCACCACTGCTGCCACTGCCATATTATACTCATTATTATCCAATCACCAGAGTAAATATGTTACACTTTAAGCTTACAGTGGAAAATCATTAGACCTTTTTTCCTCTTGCTCCACCGACATTTCTCTGTTTGCCTGCTAATGTCTCTTCTGCTTGGTAAGAACATGTTTTTTATTTACTTGTGCTCTTCTCAAGACTGATTTCCTTGGTAAAAAACATGTCTTTGTTTGTAGTCACATACCTTTGTTCTTGACATAAAAAATCTCCTTCCAGCTTGACATAACCTTTGCTTTCCTGGTTGTCCAGCAAGACTGGCTCAGCACTTCTTACTTCAGACATTTGTTATTCTTCTGTACCAAAACTTGCTTTCATCTCTATTTCATTCTCTGTTCCTGCCAGAAGGAAAATCAGAAGATTCAGAAATCTTCCTGCCAAACCTGCATACCTGTCACCTTTCCCAACACCCTTTAATACACATTGTAAAACCACCTGCTACAACATCCTTGTTTAATAGAGGTGCAGCATTTATTTTTTTTTTAAAACAGAGAATGAAAATAAGATACAGATTTGCTAGCACATTCTTGGAGTAGACTTTTTCAATATGGAAACAACCTTTGGATACAAACCACACCTTTAGCATGAAAAAACTTCAGACACAAACTTCTCCTCTGGCATGGACCTCCCTGCCTAGAGGCTGTGAAGAGACTCACAAAGCTCCTGCCTCGACCAGGACATAAAACTTTGCAGGTCAGGACAAACTGAGCCACTGCTCCCTCCCTCCCTGCACACAAAAATCTCCTTAAACGAGGTGGAATTAACACACAGCCAAAGACACACTCGGTTGTGAGAGCACAAAGAACTTGAACAATCCTACTTTAGGCACAGTCCAAAGACAGATCCCAAAAGGACCCAGGAATGAAGTTAACATCAATTATTTTTTGTGTTATCAAAGCAATTATAAGTTACTATTATCCCTCTATGAATTTATAAAATATACACTAATTTACAATTTAAATTCATGGGACAATCTCCAGACACCCCTGCAGTCACCTCAACAGAGTTTGTTTAAATCCACAGCATGGGAGGTGCTGAAGAGCACAGCCCAAAAAACTGAGGACAATTTAAATTTTTACCTTTAACTTTTCCCACCAGTTCTCTTACCTTGAAACAAGAACTGAAAACCACAATTACATCATGTCCTCACCACCAATTGAACTTGATTTTATTCCTAAGCTGTAATACTGTAATTATGGTATTATTATGTTACTATTGTAGTACACACATATGGAAAATACTCCACAGCATCTCAGCTTGTTATTGCCTTACCCTGACCACAGTGAAGGCTCAGTACTTCAGAAATAAAAACATTCCACTTAGACCTTCAATAAAATACTATTTTTATGCTGTACTATAAACTATATTGTACTCTTGCTTAAAATAATAACTATGCCCAGTCAGTTTATGTATACAAAGTAAAGAAAGGTTTTACAAAACCCAACACATTTTATCTACTGTTAGAGTCTATGCTTAAAATTAATATATCATCTCTGGAAGCTCTGCTCACTAGAACTGGCAGATGCTCCATGGAAAACTGCCATTAACAATTAACACATAATGAAGAATCAACCTGCTGGGGCACCTGGGATAAATTTGGTTTTTCCAAAGCATTATTATTCCACTTGAGTGAGATAATAGATTATAATTTTAGAGAAAGTGACATATGGAACATTTATGAGACTTTGCAAAAATCATTTGAGGCCCTTAACTTAAAACATTTATCACTCTCTTGGAGGGGAGGGGAAGCACTTTGACAGGGAGATTTTGGTGGGCCAGTTTTCTCTACGGAAGATTGAAAGACTTTTATCTCAAAGCCACTTCAGCCATGAAGCCAAAATTCTGTTTCCAGCTCATGCCTGGCAAAACTATTAGATTTGAACAAGTATTAGTTGTTCTTCAACTTTCTCCTTCCTGTGCAAAGACTTCCTCCTGTGGCAGTCACAAAATGCCTTATTGCAGAGAGGGTGTAAATCCATGCTCTTGCTATATTAATGAATATATATATATGTAATATGTGATGTCCCAAAACCTTTGCAGAGAGAAGTTACTGTTCCAAACACCAATCACAATTATTTTGAAAAACATCTTGGGGGAAAAAAAAAAAAAAAAGCTATTAATTTCCAAGGGCACAGAACTTCACAAGCCACCTTTAGTAAATCTTTTCCTCCTCCTTCCCCAGAGCAGCTGTGCCCAGGTCAGGTTGCTCTGGGATGAGGAAGATGTGGTCCCACTGCTGTGTGTGATGGTTCCAGCCTGACCTGCTGCAATCTAGTCAGGGTTTTGCCATTCCCAGATTTCCTACTCGTTACTTATGAGCTGTTCCAAACCTGGCTGGGGCACAGAGAAGCTTTCAGACACACTGAAAGGAGAACACTTAGAAAGAGTCTGTAAGCCACACTTTTAATTCGTTAATTGCCAACCTATCCTTTTGTGTTTATTTGTAACACAAATGTGTCAGAGGTGTTTGTATTGGTGAGAGGTACAGCAGTCTGCATAACAACTTGTAAAAAACACACAGAGCAGGGCAAAGCTTGGGAGGAAAACCTCCTTTTTGTGATGAAATAACAACTGTGAGACTCAAAAGTAGAAGCAGGCAATGAGAGCTACAAGAGATCTCTGCAGGAGCAAGGGGAATCCCAGCACAGGTTTGTGCTCCTGGCTCTTACCTCTCTGGCTCTGCATCCTTCCTCACCTTAAGGTGCAAATGAACATCTGCTGCCTATTTAGTTATGTCACCAGGACACTGAAAGACAGAAAAACATATTTCAAACACCTAATGGACTTATGGACTTTGAAGTTGCAGGAATGGTGATTAAAAAAAATATATATTCTCTTGAATATGCTTTTACTAAAATAAGGGATGATTACATATGAGAATATTTCTTATATGATAATACTGCTTATATCTAATTAAAAGGTGAATATGGAAGGGAAACACAATAATAATGTTTTGTTTAATGGAAATCCTCAAAAGTATTTGGACATCTAATGTTAACAAAAGAGCAGAAATGCTCAGGAGTATCTATTTTGTCTTAGTTCTCACATAAAAATGCTAATAAAGGAGATTTTGATGCAGGCCAGTAATGCCCCAGTTTGAGGTATGACTCCTTCCACCTCACTGAAGCAAAAATGTCACTTCATGATACACTTAGGCATTCAGAAATTGGGGAGGTTTTGAGTAAATAAATAGTACCATTTAAGCTAAAAGCAACTTTCCATATCAAAGAAGAAGAAACACGAAATCCCAGCGTACAAGTCACAGATATTTGCACATCAAACCCTGGGCTCCAAGCTCTGTGAGTGCCACTGCAGCTCGGAACCCTGAGCAGCAGCAGGAGCCTGACACACACTCGGTGAATTCTCTCATCCTCTGCTGGGACAGAAGCTGGCACCAGCAAGATTCTGCTGGGAGGTTTGTGGTGGTGCCCCCGGGGCTCAGCAGGGATTGCTGCCTTCACCCAAGGCTCTGTTTTAGATAAATACTCACCTGCTGTTAGAGAGCTCGAAATGAACACACACATGTCCAGGTCTGTTTGCTCCCCAACAGTCTCTGGCTCAGCTTTCTTGCTCCTTCAGTGTCCCATGTCCCAAAAAGATGAAATGAGGCTTCTCTCTGCTTTTCCAAGGTTGATAATTTTTCTCTTATCAAAACCTCGGAGGCACAGCCAGAGCTGTGACCTCCAGGAGCACAAAGGCAGAAAGGCAATGACAGCTCACAGCAGCTAACTTTTATATCTATTATTGACCAGCTAGAAAATCCTATGTATCTTCTTTTGTTCCCAACACCAACGAAAGTCACTTTCATTGAGATGTCCCTTCCACACTCAGCTCCTTCCACCAACCAGCAAACCACAGGGACTGGTGTCAGAGAAGAGAAGAGAAGAGAAGAGAAGAGAAGAGAAGAGAAGAGAAGAGAAGAGAAGAGAAGAGAAGAGAAGAGAAGAGAAGAGAAGAGAAGAGAAGAGAAGAGAAGAGAAGAGAAGAGAAGAGAAGAGAAGAGAAGAGAAGAGAAGAGAAGAGAAGAGAAGAGAAGAGAAGAGAAGAGAAGAGAAGAGAAGAGAAGAGAAGAGAAGAGAAGAGAAGAGAAGAGAAGAGAAGAGAAGAGAAGAGAAGAGAAGAGAAGAGAAGAGAAGAGAAGAGAAGAGAAGAGAAGAGAAGAGAAGAGAAGAGAAGAGAAGAGAAGAGAAGAGAAGAGAAGAGAAGAGAAGAGAAGAGAAGAGAAGAGAAGAGAAGAGAAGAGAAGAGAAGAGAAGAGAAGAGAAGAGAAGAGAAGAGAAGAGAAGAGAAGAGAAGAGAAGAGAAGAGAAGAGAAGAGAAGAGAAGAGAAGAGAAGAGAAGAGAAGAGAAGAGAAGAGAAGAGAAGAGAAGAGAAGAGAAGAGAAGAGAAGAGAAGAGAAGAGAAGAGAAGAGAAGAGAAGAGAAGAGAAGAGAAGAGAAGAGAAGAGAAGAGAAGAGAAGAGAAGAGAAGAGAAGAGAAGAGAAGAGAAGAGAAGAGAAGAGAAGAGGAGAGGAGAAGAAGAAAAGACCAACACCTAAAAATCTCCATCTTGTCTCTATATAATACATAGAGCAAGATCCTAAAACTACAACTAAACTCTCTGTGGTTCACTAAACAAAAATCTTTTCACCTCTCTGGTGCATTCAGGCTCTCCCAAAAGTGAAGGGAGCTTCTCCCATGATCTTAGGTCGCAGGCTAAGCTATTTTTGAGAAGCTCTGGGGGCTAAAGGGAATTCCCAGAGGAGCAGGAGAAGTTTTCAGGTTTCCCTGGACTCCAGCACACACAAACACACACACAGGGGATGTGGACAGAAAAGGAAAAAGGGGAGCTTTAATTCTTTCACTGTTTTTTATACTTTTCTCTGGAACCCCATAGATTGGAGAGTGAGATCTGCTCCTCTCCAATCCCACTCGTTCCAATCAAAGTTTATCAAAAACTTTTATTAGGAATAGAATGAAAACAAGAGGCTGTTACAGAAACACAGCTTTTGTTTACAGAAAAATGCGTGAGAACTTCCTAGCAGATTCTTAAAACAATCAGAAAGCTGAAATCCAGGGCAACACTCACCAAAGAGAAATCTGTACAAAACCAAGCTGGTGCTGCAAGGCTGGGGAGTGGAGCAGCCCAGAGCTCCTGCACTAACCCACATTAAAGCTAAACAGGGTATTTAGGGATGCTTCTCCCTCTGTCTGATTGCTTTTAATCAAAGAAAAGCCAGAATGTTCTACCTTTCCTTTCCATGAAGGAGGGTTTTACATGAAAAGAGCAGTGACTGCTCCTCACACACCAGAGCACAAGAGGAGCAGGTTAAAAACACACAAGGTCTGCTGTGAGAATGTTAACAAAAGCAGCAGGAACAGTTTTATGAATTTTTCAAAGCACATTCCATCATGAGCTGACATATTCTCTGCATTGAAGAGCTTCCTTTGCTAGGCTTGTATTCATGGTCTTCTTGTCATGTTGCCCTCGTAAAAAATGCGCAAGAAGTTTAAATTTCTGTGAGCAGCAAGAAGTTTGAAGAAGAAAAAAAATGAAAAGGACAACAAAAAACCCCAGCTCTGGCAATAGCACAGTGCTTAAAGCAGCCTGAGGAACCAACTGCCCCAAAAGAGTCCCTGGCTCCAGGCACATTAAAAAGGAATTCAGGAACAAGATAAAATGAGTTACTGCCCAAATCCCTGCTAAGAGTACAGGTGGACAAGGAAAACCAGTCACACCCTGCAGGGGTTAAACAGATGGAAAATTGGCCCAGCAAAATTTCAGACATTTGTCAGTTGGACAGAATTCAGTTAACAGAAAAGTCACAAACAAAACAACAAACTAAGGGCTATGCTTTTTCAGAACACCGAAATAAAGACAGAACACACTTCAGACATAGAGTGCAATGTCTACATTTTACTTCTTTGATACAATATCTATGAATTTCACCTGTATCTTTGAAATTTTCACATGAAATAATTAAGCACTAAATCTCTGCAAATGCTTTTGTCCTGTGTGAAAAACATGACCAATGGTTTGGGGTTTATGATAAATTGGAAGATCCCTGGTTCATCTCTTCAACAAAGCTGGTGTGGCTGCACATACTATGTACCCAGGGCAGGACAGCCTCAAATTGTGACAGAAAGGTAAGGAAAAATCTCACTTTGCACCCCAAAAAGTGACACTGGTTGATTCATAGCTCCTGCTGAAAAATGGGATAGCTTAACACATCCTGGACAATCCATCTTCCCTTCAGAGAAATGCACAGCTGATTGTGCCTCCACAAAAATCCTTCATTTATAATTCAGAAGCATCCTCCAGGTTCCAGGATGCCCAGAGCCTTGAGATGGAACAATCCTGACCCTCGCTGGGGTGTTCCAGTTAGGATGCCCCATTCCTAAATGCAGTTTGCTCTCTGTTTTCCTGCCTGTGCTGTACTCCAGGACATGCACACAATATCTAAATCAGCTCTGCTGCCTTTAACACAGCCCCCAAGCTCTCCTGACATTGGGTATTTGAAAATGAACAGATGTTTATAGGTATTTTTCACATGCAAAAGTGGATTTTGGATGGGTGCTTGGGAGCTGATCTGTCCTTTAAATATGTCCATAGCAAAGCTCAGCAAGGTGGAAATCCAAGCACAGTTTTCATTTCAGGACATCTCTGCTGTGGGTGCTCTTTCCTCTCCTGCTTTCCCAATGATTTTCCCTTGCACAGTAACTAGAAGCCACACACCTCTTGGAATTTTTGCTGAAGTTTCTGTGGGTTTTTTTTCATTTTTAATAGGCTAATTTTCTTTCTCAGAATGATTTTGTGAATTCTACAACATCTAGGAAGGCTCAGGACAAACTGTGAAGATTAGACAATTTGTAGATTTTTCTGTCTGCTTATTAGGCACAGTGAGTTTGATCTAAATGAGTTTTCTGCATTCTCCCTTTATTTTTCTCCCTATAATCTCTCTTACTCGCACGTAATTCACATATGAAAAGAAAAAGCCTAACAAAAGAAAGAAATGTTAAATCATTGTTCTGCTTTAAACTCTCAATCCCCCGAGTGGTTCCCAACCCACAAGTGCTTCTTTATTCCTTTCATTCCAATTACCATTTAACCATCAAACAAAATAACCACCAAAGGAAATAAGTTATGCAATATATGGCATTCCCCTGGAAATATTAAGTAGTTTTTACAATAGGTTATTTGACAATGCTGAGAAACAGATAGAAGCAATTAACATCAAATTGTTGCTTTCCTCCAAAGGAAAATATTTGTTTAATTCCAGCATTGAAATGAAAAGAGAAATTTAATTACAACAGCAGTTTTGTAACTGCCAGTCCAGACTAACAAGGGCACAGTCATATCTCTCTGGAGTCCTATTCAATATTAATGTGGAACATAGGTGAGTCAGTGCAGGAACATCACAGGAACTGCCACCTTCCTCCCAGCCCAGCACACAGGAATTTAAGCTCTCTAAACTATGACCACTAATTTTTGAATAAACACCTAGCTACCAGAGGATAAGAAAATTGAAATACTCATTTCCCCATCTTTTATATTTGAGCTGCAGATTTAGCACATGCTTGGTCTGCATAGCCCACACTGCAGCTTTCCATGCTCTATTGCCAGCTGGCAATTAAGAGTGCACCAAATGAGATTTCACCAAGGCAAGGCCAGACATCCAGAGCCATCACCAGCAATCCTTGACAAACATGGCAGCAGGAATAGCAAACTCTTGTTTTTAGCCTGCAGTGAAAAAGAGAGCTCCTCCAAACTCTGCTTGTCTCACAAATAGTCATCCCTGATCGCCCAGGGAGCATCTGCAGTTGCCCAAATCTCTCAGACTGAGGAAGAATTGGGAAAGTGCAGCTGAAGCAGGACCTTGGTTCTTTGCTGCTGGGCAGGTCAGGCTACACCCAACACAACCTCCAAGGTGCTGAGGGGAATCTGCTGCTCATCAGTTGGGTTCTGTGGGAAATGCAAAAGCAAGGAAGGCTTTCAGAGTCTGTGGGAAAAAGCAGGTTTTGGAAATAAAGCAAAGATTTTAGTTTTAGCTGTAACTGCAAAAGCAAGAACATAGAAGTAGATACATTTATCTAGAACAAAGACAAGTGGAACAAAACCTAGTGTTTCTAGGCTTAGCTCAGAGAAGTCTTGAAGCTGCCAAAAAATGTGCTTAACAAAGATACTGAAGTTTCAAGCTTAATAAGAGCATATTGTGTATTCACACAAGACATGCAAGCATTGTCTGTAACAGGTGTGGGTGTGCCTTTCAGTGACTGCTTAGAACACTTTGTAAACTTTAGAAACTTGCTATTGGCTAAAAGGCTTTTAAAAATGTTCTGTGACTAAGAAACTTTGGGAGTCAGCAGACATGAGCTGTGAACATTCTCTTATGTACATGAGGCTGATGCCTGAAATAAATAAATAAAAGCTCATGGAACGCCTGCCTGTGCCCCTGTTGATAACAGATACTCTGACAGGTTCTGTTAGTGATATTAAAGCTGAAAGCCTTCAAACATCACCTGGTGCTTAAAGGAAGCCACACACAAGCCTTGAGTTCAGTGTGACCCTCGGGGACAGCTCTGGGGCTTGGCCACACGAGAGCAGTGACAGAGACAAGGGACAGCATTTGGCTGCACAGGAAATACAGCACTTTTTAAAACCTGTTTTAAAATTCTGAACAGTAGCACCACAGGTGTGACAGTAGCTAGTCCTCCCCTTCTCGCTCTTCATTTTGATCTTGCTGTCATTTATTTGTATTTACAGAAAGTAGCTAATTAATTCAGAGTGCCTGCTCATTGTGGGGCTGCATTTCCTTACACACTGAATAACAACACAGAGAACTACAAAGGGAGAAAAACCAAACAGAAATAGGTTATGAATCTTAAAATTCTTGTGTACTGAGAGAACAAAGAATGAAAGTTGATTTAATACAAGGAATGGGATTTCTACAGACAATTCAGAACCACAGCATTCACAAAGGTGTCTTTCAGTGAGAGTAGTGGAGTATTCATCCCAGGGGTTGATAAATCCAACTCTTATTGTACTTCAAAATTTGACTGAAGCCAGCAGCTTATCACTATTAGATAATATTACACAGGAGAAAACCCAGGAACACATTAAAGAGCTGGTTCAGTTATAACTGCAGCTGTTTCCTGTAAATTCCATCTTTTGAATAATAAAATTATTGGGCAATTAAATGCAATTGCCACTTCTGTTTTCCTACTGATAAACATTACAAAAGCCTCAGAACCACTGCTTTTTCCTGTTTATAGGAGAGCTCATCATCATCATCATCATCATCATCATCCAGCAAACTGCTCTGCATGGGTCATGCTGCACTGGCAACGTGAGCTAAGAAAAGGAGCTGCAGTCAGAGCGGGTGGTTAAAGGGCAAATAATCCACAGCGGCAAAGCACAGCCCCACAAACACCCTGCCCCACTGGGCAGGCTCACAACACACTCGGGGTGTGCTTGCAGAGAGGCCTCTCGTGAAATCCCAGTGCCAAATTCATGTTTGAGTACCCCAAAGTGGAACTGCTCTGTGTCACTCTGCACTGCTGGGCAAAACCTCTCTCTTCAAAAAGCACTTTGGTGTTTGGGGCTTTTTCACACTCTTGAGATATATTGTTCAATTTACCTTGCCTTTATAGAGGGAACTACAACCAGCCCACAGGCATCAGCTCAGCATCCTTCCCCTGAGCTCTGCACCCTGAAGCTCTGGTTTAGCTCAGGGACTGCTCCCTCGTGGCCACTTGGCTCTGAATTGTGGCTGGAGAGGGAGGGGCTGTGGGTCCTGGGGGCTCAGATACAGAGATGCCAGCAGTGCAGTGCCAGGGATGCAGGGACCAGCCCCAGACACAGAGATGCCAGCAGCTGTGGTTCCAGGGATGCAGGAGCAGCCCCAGACACAGAGATGCCAGCAGTGCAGTGCCAGGGATGCAGGGACCAGCCCCAGACACAGAGATGCCAGCAGCTGTGGTTCCAGGGATGCAGGAGCAGCCCCAGACACAGAGATGCCAGCAGTGCAGTGCCAGGGATGCAGGAGCAGCCCCAGACACAGAGATGCCAGCAGTGCAGTGCCAGGGATGCAGGAGCAGCCCCAGACACAGAGATGCCAGCAGCTGTGGTTCCAGGGATGCAGGAGCAGCCCCAGAGGAGGTGCATGTTGCACACAAAGATGTGTGTGCAGAACAATCCTACTCTAACAAAGAGAATCGCAGCCTGATCAGTCACAGAAGGGTTGGTGAGGCTTCTGATCCTGTTTGTGCACCAGGAGTGAATGTGAGGGTGTGGAGCTGCTCAGAGGGATGTGTGCACCTACTCCAAACACATGTCCAGTCTCACCCACAGCACCTCCATCAGTGAGTAGTTAAGTTCAGCTTCTTTTTTTTTTTTTATTTGCATATTTACTTGTTCAATAACACTTTCTGCGCTTTTAAGCAAATATAATTTTCAAGAAGTTCTGACCTTCTGTCTCCTATGCATAAATTACTTGCTGCTATGCTGGTTCAAGATGCTTGCAGTGAAATGGAACAGGGCAGGGTTTTCACAGGCCAGCTGGAGGCTGTGTGATTTACCTGAGACAGCACATGCAAGCTGCAGTGATCAGCTGTCATCAGCTCGGTGACAAAACCTCTTCATCAGCCATAGGCTCCAGTAGAGTGCATGTGATAAATTTTGTCACCTGCAGTGGGATGAAAGGTAATGCAAAATTTATTAGTGCTAGACGAAAATAGCAAATATTTGGATAAAAGTTTCAGTGTAAATGGCACAGAAAATACTTGTTTTCCCCTTCCATTTCGGATTGTAATGAATATTTAAAATTTTCAACAGCATTTTCATCCGATAGTCTAAAGACTGTATAACTTTTTAAACCTGTGTGTGTGGTGGTACCAACAAGAGGTACCTGACCAACATTAGAAAGTAAGAAAAACACTAATGCTGGAGTGTGAAAGTGCACATTGGAGGGTGACCAGAGGTGACTGATTTCTACATACAAAGAACCATTCTTGCTGTATTGCCCCTTTCAAAGCAGCAGCTCTTACCTCCATTTACAGCTAATCTGCTGAAACACACCAAAGTGCAGGAGAAGTAAAAACCACTGAATGTTCCAGTCGTTTTAGAAGCAACATTTAATTTTTACTGTGTTGCCATGTTAAGCTGAGCCACGGAAGGAAACACAATCAAATGCTCGTTGTATTTAAAGAGCTTCAAGAAGATCAATTGTCTTTATATGGATAAGAAGCTGCTATCGATTTCAACAGTGTTATTCAAATTCCATTTAAGCAATGAATTGCTCTGCTTTTTTATCAGCAAGAGGAATGCATTGCAGTGGTGCAACCCAATACTTAACACTGCTCAAGCAAGCACAGAGCAGTGGCTTCTCCAGACCAGGGAAATCTCTCCAACATTGATCTTTCTAATGGAAACTGATTCACTTTCCAGCATTCCTACAAAGACACTGGACAGAAACCTTGCAGCTCTAAAAGATGCAAGGTAAAACCTACTTGGAGATGCCAGCAACTCAGTGCAGGGGCCACACCTGGCTGTGCAGCTGTGGGTTTGGGGGAAAAGGAAAATCACTTTCATCGAATCACAGGCAAGGCTGACTCCCTTCCAGGGAAATTCACTGGCATCCAAACTGTCTCAAAGAGGTAAAAACCTGGCTGGATGCTTAATCCAGCCAAGCAAGTCTTTACATATTACCCACGTGTTTTTCTTCCATGTTTTAGTTAATTTAACCCAGCGATTTTATGGAAATCCTAGCTTTTAAACAATTCTGAACACCTCCGCAATTTAACAGGAATTTAAGCAAGAGAAAAAGAAGTTATTCATGGTTTAAAAGGACAGAGATAGGCCTAGAATGAAAATCTTGATGAAAATGCAATTGTTTGCAGCATTTCTTTGGCATCTCCTGTCAGCCTGCTTGATTACAGCCCTTTTCTTCAGTCAAAACACAGCTACACCCCCAGAGTTGTGTGACTCCAATCAATCCACTTTGTGTTCACCAACAGGAAAAAATAGGTGCCAAATTGGGCTGTAGATTTTTATTAACCTCTAGGGAAAAGGAAGCATATCAGAACTGATAATACCTCGCTCCCTGTGTAGATCACAGCATCAGAAACAAAGCTGCAGAGAGAATCTAAGGTTTCTATGATTACCTTGGAAACATTGATAAAAGAACTACTACAAGAGGGAAAAACACCCATTTCGCATAGAATACTGCTCTCTAGGGGAAGGGCAGCTAGGAGGCAAAATGTAAAACAGATTTAAAACTTGTTCAATTGAATTTAAGGGTAGTTTTCAAGTCTGCCCACTTCCAAACTGCAGGCAAAACCTAATCCCCCCAAAGGCTCTGTTCAGATGGAGAACTGCAGCTGCATCAGCAAGCCCTGAAGTGAAAGTGTAGATTCAGTGGCTCAGTGCTCCAGAGGACACAATGCAGTGAATGAGGACAGGGTTTCACTTGCTGTTAGCACATTCTTGTTGCCTTTTCCTGTTTCTTTCTTTTACCTTTCCTCACAATTAAGACCATTTGACACCCCAGCCAACACCAGCACACTGAACTATCTCAAAAGTCCCCCAGTTTTGCAGGATTTATAAAATTTCCAACCCAAAGGATAAAATGCTGACCTGCAGTGATGCCTTAGGTTTGAACTTTTCTGTGTTCCCAGCCCTGCCCTGCCCAGTGTCACTCTGCAGTTCCCTGGAGCTCGTTCAGTGCTGTTCTCTCATGCTCACACACACACAACAAAGCCTCTCCAGCTCTCCAAGGACACCCAGACCCTCCTAGGCCGAACAACTGCAAACCACAATCTTGGGGACAGGGGGGCAAGCTTGGGCAAATTCCATCCTTGCCTGGCTTCTGCTTGGGGAATTGATGCTGAGATCCAAGTGGGAAGAACTCGGGAGCTGTCCTTGTCCATGTTGGGATGCACTGAGGCAGGAGCCTCTGGAGCCCAGAGTGTACCTCTGAAGGCCTTTCCAATCCATTCCTCCTTGATTCCTTTATTCCTGTCTGCTCTCTGTTTCTAGGGAGCCATTTAAGGCATCAGCAGTTTGGAAAAATTCAGTATTTGCTTGCATAGACCCATCCTAGGGGGTAGAGCAGCATCTTGCTGCACTCACCACCACAGCTCCCTGGAGGATCCTCACCTTGAGCTGGAGAACTCTCACACTCAAGTGGAATGATTTTCCCAAGCTCCTCACTCTCCTGGTTACCCAGGGATTATCCTGATCCCTCCCTCTCAGACAGCTAGGGTGCCACGAGTTACTATTTTCTTATTTACTGTCTAATAAATCCATGCAGTGGAGTTTGCAGTTGTCCTGATCCCTGTTCCACTCTGCCTGGGTGCCTGTGAATAACCCTGCTGTCAATAGCAAGCACAGCAACCACGGGATGTGTGCAGCCTGTTTGATGTGAGAAATGAAAAATCAATGTAATATGCCCTTACTGTAGGCACCTGCAGATAACATCCAATAGAGCTGATTAAGTCCTACACAATAGATAATAAAGCTAATTAAAACCCAACTGGAACATCGCAGTGCAGCTCCTAAATGCAGTGGTACAGAAGAAGGGAGAAGAAATTAAAGAGAAAGCTTAGATATGACTAATGGAGGAAGGTATCAATCTACACCTAGATCGAGGTTTATTATTGCCTCATAAAGTCAAAACACATCCACAGGGTTCATATTTTGCTTATCCTGAACACAAAAAGTATAACCTCATATGTTGCAGCATAACTTTGACACATTTTTTTAATTAAATAGCAATCCACGTATTCAGGTTATTCTGCTGAGATAGAGTAATTTCCTGTTATTCTGCCCCTAGATAATGACAATTTTAAAGATTTAATGATTTTATAATCTTCAAGCAAAGTATCCAAAACAATATCTGAAACAAAATAAAAATGTAATAAAATTAGCACCAAACTTTAATGTGACATTTCCTGCATTCCCTACGAATCCAGAACTTCATTTAGGTGAAAGTTTCTATATTGACTCCATATACACCCTTGTGTACATAGCTGCCACTTTTTGAAAGGAAGAATGTGGTAAAGGAACAAAAGGAAGGAAGCAAGGGAGGAAAAAAAACATTTCTTATTTTAATTGGGTATTGCAGAAGAAACCCTATCCTGGATGTAACTCTAAAAACCAACTAATTCTCAGTTTCGTTTCTCTTGTCCATTCCTAAAGCTCATTCTTTAAAAGCACAAAGCAAACAGAATCCCATCAGAACAATCTCGTTTGCATAGGAGATGAGACTGGGAACGATAAATGCCTCTCATTAGCCAGGAAAACTTTCAAAATAATGAAAAGGTCACAGTTGTTTGTAAGCAGGACAACATTAGCAACTCCCTCAGAATCGTGTTAGAAAGTTCTGAAGCACCGTTTTTCATTTTGCTATTATCAAAGAACACTTCAGGCAGGAGTAAAGTTTGGTGCCCTTCAGAATAAACTTCAGAACAGCAGGGGCACAAGAAACAGTTCTGTGCTGTGTAATTCTCACAGCAGCTGTGCCAGCCTGCAGTGCCCCAGACCCTGAGCAAACACAGTGTGCCCTGACTCCTCTGGGCAGCAATTTACCAAACAAAGGCCTCCTGGATTAGACAAGGCTACATCTAGGTTAGTTTATCTTTTTTATACCTGGCTAATCTGGGTTGCTCCCACCCAGACACACAGGAGAGACTGCAGGGACACGGAGCAGGCGAGGCCAGCCCAGCACTGCTGAGCAGGGCTCGTGGGGGAGTCCTGCTCCCAAAGCCCTGGCAAAGATTGATGGCTTCAGTCCCCTCAGCAGCTTCCTTCCATCTACCTGGTGTCCTCTATCCTGTGCCCATTATGCACTGTTAATTGGGCAAGCATTTAGCCACAGTTTAAAGAGGGTCTGGAAGCCAAAGAATTTCCACGTCCTTACTTTGAAGCGTTCACATCTGATTCCTGTCCTTGAAGTGTTTCCTGCTTTGACCTGTACTACAGCAGCCTTTGAGAGGTCAAACCAAAGGACCTGGAGTCCTGCAGTCCTGCACAGACTGGACATTGCTAACTGGGCCATGAATTTTCTCCTGGCTCTTTGCTGTCCCAAGCAGCTGAATCATTACTTGCCCAGCTGAAGGATTCTGTCCTCTCCAGGTCTTTATTAAAGTGTTTTACAACGAAGAACCAACACTCCCACAGGTCAGAAGGATGCTGGTGTAGAGGACAGCACAGGGAACACCTCAGTGCAAGTGCAGCAGGGAAGTGAGTCTGGCCTTGAAAAGCTGAAACCACATTTTTGTGGAGATCTGGTGCAACTTGGTATACACACGGTGTGTTAGCTTCAGCATAACAGCAAAAGGCCTTTACAACTGGTTTAAAACTTAGGATAAAATAAATTCTTCTAACAAAAAAAAAAATAAAAGAAAAATTCCAAAACTGCCTGTATTTTGCTTTTGTGCTGAAACTCCATAAGGAAGCAGATAAAACACAGTTCTATACGATGCATCCTTTTCTTGTGAAAAGACACCGTGAGTGACAACTCTCCTGTGGTCTCGAGAGCAAGCTGCCTAATGAAGAGCAAGAGCTCTTTAATGTTAATGAAAACATCCTGTCTAACTCCCCTTCAGACACTGTCTTTCACTCTGTGATGAGCACCTTTTAAGTTGCCACAATTCCCTGCTCTGAAGGAGCAACTGAGCTTGTCAGCAGCCTGGGTGCAGTGTCAGAGATTAGCTGAACTGCTCCTGCTCCTGTTCATGCAGTTACCTATTAAATCCCCACGTGCTGCCTTGTCAAGTTTTTATTAAGCAATAACATCTTTGGAAGATTTCAGCTACCAAAGATTTAAAATCAATGGTCTGGGTTTTTTCACCCTCGTATTAGACAAAATGAAGTCTTCCTTCTGACATTTTAAAAGTCTATCTCGCATCTATTTCTAATAAACAGAATTTTCAAGGGTTTGCTGGGCTATTGTGGTGACATCCAAATAGCAGCAGAGCAGATTAGAACTTCCAGTGATTGGATGGAGAATTTTACAAGTAGAATAACATGAGCAAAACTATGAGAAGAGCTGGAGATTTCTCTATGCCACATGCACATATGCATCAACCCTTACTGGCATTTTAGCTATTATGTACAAAAGAAGAAAGCAGCAGCTTTCAGATGAATTTACATCCTGTCTGCTTGCAGGGGAGAATAAGGAATCTTAGTCCTGTCGTGCATCTATGGAATTCATACATTTCTTTCTAACTTTAAATCTCTATCAGCCATATGTAGCAAGTCCATCTGTTTTTACTAAATTTGACTATGAAATCTCTCTGTGCATATGATAATTACATATTGATCTGGGATATATTCTCGCATACTCAAATATTCAACTGCAGCTCCTTGGCCAATCTCCTTATGGTAATTAGTGGTTAGAGGAGCTCTGAAAATAATCTCATGATGATAGGAAGGAAAACAGCCTTTACAGAACATCCAGAGTTTTGGTTTTCTTAGGGTTTTTTTTTTTTTTTTCTTTTCTGTTTTTTAGGTTTTTTTCCCTGGATTTCAATAAAGGAGTTATCAATGCAGTAAACAGGGAAGAGAATATGAAATTGTGTCTATGGCAACCATATTATAGCTCTCCACTTTGTATGTCTCTGGCTTTTCAATAGATTCTCGTATTCACACTCATTTTTCCTGTAAACAGGTCAGCGAAAACATAGCTCAGAATTCTTTCACAATCGTTACCAACTACAACTCTGGATCTGTAAATTCTCATTTAAAATTGAAAGAGTCTTTTCAGGAAGAAAAATGAAAAAGAAAAATCTCTACTGAGCTAATTGCTTCCTAGAAAGCTTCTGCTATTGTTGCTATCTGGCACCAAACTCTGCTACTTGCAGACAATTATTGCAAGAATATTTACAAGAGGACAACTGCAGTTCTGTAGGAATAACACATTTTGAGAAGAAGAAATATCCTATTTTTTTTCCTAATGATAAAAACATAATTTCTAAACTTAATTTGAATAAAACTTTCATGTCTCCTGTTGGAGGTGGTTTTGGCTTTGTTTTCCACTGTCCAGAAAAGAGCTGTAAGTGCTGTCTGTAACAAAACTGATCTGTTCTGAATTCCAGGAATGAAAATCTGTCTTTAACATCAGGATTTATTTCTGCTGACACAGGGAGCTGTTGCATTAAGGCAACACAGAGGAGGTGTAAGGTAATTTTAAGTATTAGAAGTGTCAGTGCTCTCACAGATCAAGCTTCATTCAGACTTGTCACAAAAGACACACTGGCACTGAGGAGTATGCAAAAAAGAATTTGATATAATAAATAAAATATACTTAAGAGGAATGTTTGCAGGTTACTACAGGAGTAAAAGAATGCATTATTTTCATGCAATGATTCAGTGGCAAATGCTGCCAACCTAAAATACAAACTCTTTTAACTTTTCATAGATGTTTACCATCTTATTTTCAGATTCAGTGAGCTAATGATTCCTCAAACTCATTTTCACCAAGGAACTTTCTAGAGACCTCTCCAGCATGTTTTCCATGAGGTGAGCTCTGCACATGCTACTGGAGTACAGCTCAACCCTAATCTAGATTTACCCTCATAAAAACATCAGAGCCTTTCAGTTAATGGTTGTTGGAAGGAAGGGATAGGACATGAATCCATGACTTGATATTAACTTTCAGAGCCTCTTTTTGTATTGTTTTTATCCCTTTAAAAACATGATGCAACTCATTTTCACATCGATGTTTTAAAATAAATCCTCTCTCTTGGTCCCTAAACCACATAAAGAATTAAATCTTTACTGTTATAAAATCTCCTCAGACTTCTCAATGCTTAATAAAAAATAATGACAGTTAAAACTGTTTTAATTTCCCAATCCCCTGCCTACCTCATTCCTCTCCTGGGTACTGTTTTAAGACATGTTCCTTATCCTGGGCTTCCTTTTACATTCCTTAATGAGCAGCAGACCTGTCTCTTAACTGTCCTGCACGTAAATGGATTGAGTTTCACACGAGCAGAGATCCCCAGGATGTGTTAGGAAAGCTGTAAGCTATTGTGGGAGGTGGGATGGGAGTGGAAACATCATTCCCCTGCTCCTGAGGGCAGAGGCACCAACTCTCTGCAGCATTTATTTTGACTCCCAATGAAAAGACCCTTTTAACTTGTCCCATCTTTTATTCAGCAACTCATTTTCTGCTAAGCACTAAAGGCCAGTAGGGTGTGAGGCTTTGTTCCAAGGCTTGCTGAGATATTCCTCACACAGAGGAGCTGCAGATCATTTCTGCTGAGCAAAGCCACTGGGGAGGTTTGAAATTCAAATGCATCTTACCCCACCCAGCACACGGAGCTGTTCCTTCTCCCTTCTCTTTGTTACTCCTCCCAATGTTCTATTTGGCTCTTTTTATTCTTGCCACCATAACTTTTGAAAATAATAACTGTTTAAAACATCTGGGAGCATTATCCACATTGTTGTTCCCATCTCCAAGAAGACAATGTTCCATTAGAACTGCTTTAAATTTACACTTAAACACAGTTTGATTATTTCAGCACAGTATTTCCAGGCACAAATGATCAGAAGTGAAGTTTGTTTTTGGGATGAATCACTACCATTTTGGGTGGGTCACTATGAAATCAGCCCTTTTATATACATATATAATTCTTCCTATTTCTTGCTCTTTGACCCCTGCATCAGAGCCAGCCCTGCTGGCAGCTCTATAGGTAAAGACCTCAAATAACAGCAAATCTGTCTGCACAATACAATCAGAACTTTTTCCTTGGTAGATTTATGGCATCTCTTTCTCACTAACTAAGGAATCACAAGTTTACACACTTATGTAGAGAGCAGCATCGTGTGAGAAAAGAGAGAAGCTTCTCTCTTAGGGACATTTAGGGTTGAAACAAAGCCTCTGTAAGAGGATACAAATCCTGAGTGACATGAATAATTCACTCCAGTACATAGCAAACGAGCAAATTAAATATGACTTATATCAATTTATTCAATTTATCAATGTTTTAGTCATTAGCCCTCATTCCCTGTCAAGCACAATAATAATGTCAATGTTAACATTCATATTAGAACCAATTATCCTGCAATGGCTACTGGAAAACACAAACTAAGGAAAATTATTAAAACACAACCCTTTCTGCTCCCTGTTGAACCAAACAGAGAACAACCTGCACATGGGTGCCATGTGAATTAACATTCAATTACCTGCAAAGCAAACCTTCAGTAGGCTTTTTAGATTAGAGACATAACTGAGTCACCCCACACTCATATTTCAGTCTGTGTTGTGTTTTCCAGCACCCAGCTCCTCAAAGGCTCCTCTGTTACATGTCAAATACTTTGGTATTTCCATTATAACCCTTGGGTTAGTCAAGAAACTAGCAGGTAAAATACAGGAAAGGACCCTGGAACGGAGTGGAACTGAATTCTGGCATGCAAACATAATATTCTCCTTGCTTCTGTACCCTGATTTTCACCTCAGCAATGCATTACACTTCTTTTATCAGTGTCAGGGAACCAGGGAGGTGGAATATGTGAATGTGTGCCCCTAGCTGATTTAAAAACGAGCCTAAATCTCACCTCCAGGGAATATATTCCAACTGGTGCCTCAGCAGATCCAGCACTGGTTTGACTGGATAAGGGCAGGGGACCAGGCAGTAAATGCCACCAAGATTTGCTGGTTCCTTGAGGGATCTGCTGCTCCTGGGAGCTGGCAGCTGTAAGGATGGGGAAGAGAACTGGAGAGGTAATTGCAGCATTATTCAAGTACTGCTAGGGCCTCCTCACAGCCCTGCAGGTCTGACAAAGACACAGCAGAAATGGGAGAGCAGCAGAATGGGATGGCAAAGAGGCAGCAAGAAAAGACCAGGGTGAGCAAAAAGGCAGTCAGGCACTGGTTACAGATCGATTAAATTAGGGGTGGGAAAAGGAAAAAGAAACACAGTGTCCAGAGAAAGAGTATAAAACAGCTTTCATTAGTTTTTCCACCAGCCCAAGACAGATTGGCAACTGCTACACTTGGCAGTCACTAAAACAGAACTAAAAGCCCATCTGGAACCACCACCAGAGTCTGCTCCTGCTTTCTAAAAGCAAAGCACAGCATAACCTCCCAGGGGCTGAGGGACACCATCAAATCCACCCCAGCCCTGCACTGATCCCTCTCTGTCCACAAGTTCTATTCCAAATTCAGTCACTCAGAATAAAGGCTCATTCTACAGCAACTCCAGCTTTGGGGGTACAGGCACCAAGGCAGGCAGGGTGTGAGGGCACAGCTGACCCAGTGAGAACCCAAATCACTCACAAATTCAGGCTCTCCTCACCTGTGCTGCCCTAAGGCTCTCCCAGGGCTGTCCAGGCAGTGAAGGTAATTCTTCAGAGGCAGATGGGAGATATCTGAGTTCTGGAGAGCAACAGGATTTGGGATTGCTCAGCCTGGAGAAGGGAAGGCTCCAGGAAGAGCTCACTGCAGGTTTTCAGTGCCTGAAGAGGCTAAAGAAGAGATGGAAAAGGACTTTGGACAAGGGCGTGGAGTGACAGGACAGAGGGAATGGCAACAGAGAGGGCAGGGCTGGGTGGGATCTTGGGAAGAAATTCCTCCCTGGGAGGCTGGCACAGGGTGCCCAGAGCAGCTGTGGCTGCCCCTGGATCCCTGGCAGTGCCCAAGGCCAGGCTGGACAGGGCTGGGAGCAGCCTGGGACAGTGGGAGGTGTCCCTGCCAGGGCAGGGCTGGGATGGGATGAGCTTTAAGGTCCCTTCCAACCCAAACTCTTCTGGGATTTTGTGATTTCACAGATGTAGATTTTTTCTTGTTTCTTGGCAATTACTCCTGGGTTTCATGGAGGAAGCCAAGCTCCTGAAGCATTTCTGAATCTGGACCTTTGTGTCAGGAAATTCCATGAGAACCATCATGTGTCATAAGCTTATCTGAAATACAGATTTTAGTGTAAAGCAAGGAGTATGATTCTATGATTCTTTGTGCAGACTGGTGACAGAATGTCAGTGTTCCTTAATGTATTACATTAAGGAGAATTTCAGTCTGAAGAATAAGCATTATCAGAGAGATGAGCTTAAAAACAACCTTGGAAAATAATCACAAGTTTTATTTTTTCTTGTGTTGTCTGATCACTAAAAAGCATCTTTAAAAATTTATCTTATAGTGCTGAGATGAAGAAAACATGCCTTCAGTGATATTTGATTGCTCCTTGGTAGGTAATTATTTGTTCAGTCAAAATTGCCCGAATTTCCTTTGCAATCCTTTGCTGCCATCTGTTGGCAAGGAAATGCTGAGAAGAAGCAATTTGTTGACACAAATAAAAACTAAAAGGGAATGCTTGTCTGCATCCCATGCAATACATAAATGGATGTGATTACAGTTGCATCATTTGGTTTTTTTGGTTTTTTTTTGCTCTTGCTGCAACCTTAGAGTTCAAAAAGAGTGAGATGGGTGCTGAAAGTTAACATTGCCGAAATTCCCAAGTCTTGTAATGCTTAAAGATATTTTCTCAAAAAAGGACAACAAAAAAAAAAAAAAAAAAAAAAAAAAAAAAAAAAAAAAAAAAAAAAAAACAGAAACAAGGAAAGAAAACAAAAACCAGATAAAGGGAAGGGTCATCTTTTCAAGAGACTGAAGATAGAGGCAGCATTTTTTATTCTTTATACTAAACCTCCATGGTGAGCCTGTATTTGCTCCACTGGGAGTTACTTACTCACCCCCTGCTCTTTGAGGTAGCAGTGTGTTTGTAAGCCTGGGCACTAACTAGGCTGAGCCTAGTTTTTGTGAGCCTAGAGACTAGACCTGACAAGGCACAAGGCCTGGCTGCACTCTGGCTGGGTGAATTCACATTATTACCCCGAGCCCCACTCCAGCATCACCTTCTCCATCTTTCTGCTCGTGGATTGCAGCTCTGATCAGAATGAACAATCACCTAAAGCTTCCCAGCAAGTCCAAAACTCCACGCAGATGTGAGGAAATCCCGAGGAGGATCCAGGTGCTGGTGGAAAGGATGAAGGCAGAGCAGCAGACACACAGAGACATCAACTTCCAGCCCTCATTAACTCCTTGACCTCAGGCTCCCTTACTGACCTCGGGAACTGCTAATGATGGAAAGGCAGGAAAAAAAGAGAAGAAGCAGGAATCTGATCCCATCTCAGGCTAGAATACAAACATCTGGGTTTGTCTTTGATGGACAAATTCTGCACTGAGCCCAGAGATGCCAAATGAAACACTTAATGCTGGGGCTTAATCCCTGAGAATGGCCCTGAACTTTGGTGCTATTTCTTTACCTCCTGGATAATGGAAAAAAAAAAGACCATTCTGAGTTAATCAAATTACCCCAACCACAAATCTTAAAAGTATTAGGAGCCAAGGTAGATGTCTCCCAAGTGCTAGCACTTGAGAATTGGATGTTTGCTGAGGCACAGCTTGATGGATATTTTAAGGATAAATTGAAAGATACAAAGGACTGGGTCAATCAGTTCAATTGGAATAATCTGCTTAGTAAGTTTTTACAGTAACCTCAAGCGAGAGTTATACTGAGATCAAGTTTTTGCACTGGCAGCAAGTCCTTTTGTCCTCTAAAATACCATCTGTTAGATTCAGAACACAGCAAAACCAACACTTCCATCGTCAGCAAAAACGCTCTCTAGATTTTGGGTTAGTTTTTATTAACCTCAAAAGAACAAATTTCTCTGAGACCACAAAAAATTAGGGAGAAGCTCTCCAGGTAGAAATCTAAAATTATATTAGCGCCAAGGTCCAGAAATATATGGCATATCCAAGTTGGAATGAATTTTAGTACCAACTCACCCCCTTAAAAAACCAAAAATATCCCAGTTACCAATATTGCCATCTTGCAAATGAGAAGTTTCCAGAAAGTGTTCCCATTTGAACTCCCTTTGGAGAACTGCCATGAAGGAGTTTGGTCTGCTCTAGCCAATGTCAGTTAATAGTTTATCTGCCCAGATAATGCATCACAAGATCTTTATATTTAATCTAAGTCCAACAAAAATATTAGGAAATAAAGAGAGTTCTGTCACAGGTCTTCTTTTCTTTATGAGAAATTTACTGCCAAAGGAAAGCACAAAATAATCCATTATGGTTACAAGGTGGTTTTTCACATGCAAAAATTCCACTAGATCCTCATATCATGAATGAAAGCCTTATAGATTTTATATATAGCTATATATGTATATATATGTGTGTGTGTGTGTATAACTTTAGCATTTAATTAATATTATAAAGTAAAGAAGGAAAGGGATAAAATTTATCTGTCTTTCAGGTAAAAAACTTTATTTTGTGGGAGGTAGAAGCTGAAGGCAGTTACTGCAGTGGCATAAAGCTGTTTGCAGGCCAAGTCACCAAAGAAATCCAGAATGCCTTCTGCCTTCACAAACCATATTTCTAAATTATTTCCTAATGTGGAACACAAGATAGGACTAACCACAAAAGCTTCAAAAGATTGATAAGAAGTGATAAGTTACCTGATTTTATTTTAAAATGTGAGTCATCCCTTATTAAAAGACAGAGGAATAGGAAACAAATGTAACTTTATTCTTATGCTGAGCATTTATAAACTGAGTTTTATTTTTTTCATTCCTGTTGGTTTCGTTTTCAGCTGCAACACCTAGAGAACCAGGTTAACTTTCTTTTAATTGACACCAGATGGCACTGCAAAAGATGAGCCATGATAAACACTGGGCCTGGAGAACACAGAATCATCCCAAAGTCCTAGAAAAGTCTGGGCTGGAGGGGCTTGAAAAATCACCTTGTTCTAACCCCTCTGCCATGGGCTGTGCCTTCTGCTTTGAAACCAAGCTTAAAGCCAAGCACTCAGCTGCATTTCCCAAGTTTTGAAAGGCCACATTCAGATTTAGGAAGAGCACAGCAGCTGTGAACACACTTGGTGTGCAAGGTGGTGAATTAAAACCGAAGCTACATTTGTGGAAAATCCCAGGTGGGGATAGGACATGCTCACATTCTGAAGGTGCCTGCATCTAATATGAAAATTTTGTTCCAGAGAAGTTAGGTTCTGATCATTTTACACTGCACACACTCACAGCTAGCTGTTGTCTCCTGGCAGTGTTGCCCAAAAATACCTGCAGCTCTTTTAAAATAAAAGTGTGTGAGTGAAGCCTTGCTTAGGGTGTAGATCTGAGCTTCGAGTACCTGTCAGAAGTGACACCTCCTGTTTCAGGAGGTTCTCCCTCCAAGGCTGCCTTCACTCCCAGTTTCTGTGCATTGCCTAAATTAAACTTTCAGGAATCCATCTGGAGGGCAGGAGCACAGCTCAAGGAAAGGGAGCTGGATTATCACATTTGCTCACACAGCAGGGTTTGCCAAGTCTGTTTAGACTGTTGACACAGAAACAGGAGGAAGGCAAAAGGAGAGGGAACTGAGAACTTGGAACAGCTCTGAAGGACTGCAGAGGTGTTCCTGTGTTCTACTGACTCACAGCCTTACCTCCAGTAATGCACAAACCTTCACCTAAAAGGATTATTGGCATTGCAGCCACGGCTGTCGTCAGAGGAAGGATCCACCAAAGGCCAGCACAGCTGGGGAACCTCACTGAGGGATGGGAAATAAAAGTGTGGAACATAAACTAACAGTGTCTGAGCCTGAGAGAAGCTGAGGGAGCTTCTTTGCTTTGGAAGACAGCCTTTGTGCACGGGGTGGCAACAATAAAAGTGATTTTAGCAGGTACAGGGGTAAGGCCATGTGGGCCCTGAGAATTTGACTAAAGAATTTTTGTCGTAGTTTCTTGTCTTAAAACTGTATCTGACAGTAAAGATACAAAAATTCTTCGTGGCCTTGAATTGCAGTACAATTTTTCTGCCCATATTCATCCCCTTAACCCTTTGGGATGTCCTCCAAAGCCTGGCTGCTGCAGCAGGACCAGGACAGAGCTGAGTGCAGAAAGGTGCTTAAGATGCTAATTTTATTTATTTATGCAAGACTACTAAAGGGTGTAATCATTATGCCTCATATCAGCACAGGTAAGCCTTTACTAATTTTTTCATCAAATGTTGGTATGTAATCTGTCCATGGACTTTGTATTTTCTATGAGGCCAAGGAGGAGTTTAATTTTGAATCCCTTTAGTAATCTGCTTTAAAGACAGAACTGCACTGGTGTCCACAAGGAATGCCCAGCTTGGAACTAAAGCCTGCTCCTAATGAATACACCCAGAAATACTTTAAATATGCATCTTAACAAGCCCTTCACTTCTCAGGAATTCAGGAGCTGCTCTCTCAAGGCACCTTTTTAATATTACAATATTCACCAGAAAACTAATTTTGTTACTGTGAACCAGCCACCAGACATTTTGTATTCAGCCATTCTGCTGCACAGACAACATAATTGCAAGAAAAACAGGCCTGACTGCACAAGATTCATTCAGTTGCTGGTTTAAAAGTAAATGTACCCTTTAGGAGATATTATCCTCTGGAAACCTGCAGAGCTGCACTATCACACAGATAATCACAATGAGGAACATGGGGATAAATCAGGAATTTTATTTTTTTTCACTTCTGTGTCTTAAGGATCTCTACAGACATGATTTTGGCCATTTCAGAAATGAAAGAAGTTTTCCTTCCTTGCTGTAAGAGGGTTTTAGAGGCTAGAATTGTCCATGAGATATGTTTATGACACTCATTCCTTGATTGCCTGAAGAGTCTTTTAAATATTGGTCAAATATGATTAACAGATTTGATGAGCTGTATGCAAACTGTTTAACCATGAACTGCATGAGAAAAAACAGTTTCTAGAAAAATAGAAGTATTTTGTTACAGATTATGACAGCAGGATGGATTTAAGGAGGAAAAAGAAAGAAGGAGGAGGGGAGAAAAAAAACCCAACTAATAACACAAATGAAAAAAGGACTCATGCATAAAAAAAAAGGGCAGTGTTATTCTACCTAGCCTTGAAACATTTAATTATAATTAGGGCCAGCTAACACAACAACCATAGAGAAAAGATGACAATAAAATGTGCCACTGGCCTAATGATGAAGCATGTGAGAAAAACCATTAAACTTTATCTCAATTAGGCCCATTATTATCACACCAGTCTACTATGCCCTACAGCCTACTGGAAAATTTAAAAAAATGAAAATCACAGAGACAGCTTCAAAGCTCTGTGATCATACAAAAAATCCTAGGGAAGAAGCAAGAATGGATAGATGAGTTTAAGTGGCTTTGAAAGAAAATAGAGATACCAAAGGAAATAAAAGAGTAATCCTATATATTGACCAGTTACCATTGTAAGAAATCCTAGGCCAGATGCTTGCCCCCTACAAACCACTTTCTCTTTCCTTAATGAAAGGTTAAAACAGATTTTGATAGTGAGATATTTGTCCTTGAAGCAAATGAAGCACAAGAATCTGTGTGGCAGCATTACAGCATTATTAGCACTCCTCATTTAAATGGACAAAATGAGGACAAAATGGGAACTATTCCCATCCTGCATGACACCATCACAAGGACCTCAAAACCAAGGCCACCTCCTGAGAGAGGAATGACAGATTTGTCTTTACAAACAAACCCTGGCTCTGCTGGTAGGCAAAATCAGCACTGAGAGGGAAAAGAAACAATGGGAAGGGTTCCACTGATGGCTAGATCGAAATAAAGATATTTGCCTTTATAAACAAAATGTAGGTCTGCTGATAAATGAAATTGGATATTGAGAGAGGAAAGAAACAATGGGAAAAACACATAAATTCCATAAGAATTAAAAATTAAAGGGGGGGATTATCCATTAGAGTGGAATCTTAGGTGCTCTGGGAAGTCTGTACCTCTCAAGTACCTCAGCCAAGGGCAAAGAGAGAGGGAAATGTGGTCAGGAAATTGGGATAAAAAGGAGGCTGAGCCCTCCAAAAAGCTGAGAGACCCCAGGGGAACACCCCATGGCCTCTGCCTTTGTTCCAATAAAGTAAAGGAACTCCTCTGTCTCCTTTTTAGACATAAACCTCTAGTGTGTGTGGATTAATTTTCCTGACACCTGGAACCTTCTCATATTGTCACCTAGCAGAGAATTTGGCTCCCACACACATGATTTTGGGTGATGGTTCCATTGCCTGCCTTCCCCAGCAGAAATCCTGTGAAAGACTGCAAGCCACACCTTGAGGGTGTATAAAGTACCTCCCCTTATGGCACAGAGACTTTTAATCACAGCCCAAGATAAAACCCCCCCTGTTTTTGTAGCACACAAAAGCAATGAAAAGCAGCACAACAGACAGCAAGGCACAACATAAAACACTGGAAATGTCAGCTGAGACCCAGTTCTGTTCCTGACCATGAACTACACTGAGCAGAGCAGAGTAAAAGCCAAACATTAATCCCTTTTATTTAAACATTGACCACAGGCATATTATTCAGGGGTACAACTCCCTTAGCTGCTCAATCTTGAGAAAGTAAAATATCATCTTTTCTAACAAATAGAGCTCCACTGATTCTAAAACTTCCATGAATTTATGGCCTTCAAGAAGTTCATGGAACATTTAGGCAAACCTTGCTTTGCATCTTGGTAACACTTGAAAAACACATGGCAATCAGAAGTGCATCCAGAATATTGTCCTTCTATCAATTCCTTCAACATTCATTCCTTATGAAAGGCATCAAAAGTCCAACTCTAACAATGAAATAATAACCCCAGGTTTTGTGTTGCACCATTTCCTTCTACTCCTTGTCCAGAGCATGGTACTTCTAACATTAAAAAAGAAAAAAAAGAAAAAAAAAAACCTACAAGCAATAAAATCTCAATTGTCTGGAAGCCTGGAAGGTTGTGGGGTGTTCAAGGTAAGATGTATATACTTTAGTAATAGGCAAGAAAAACAAAGCAACAAAGGAAAATTAATTATTCTTTAAGAAGAGACTTTAATAAGACACCAGAGAATAATCTCTCAAGTGTTTCTCAAGCGTAAAAAAATATTTTTTGGTGTTTTGTTTCTCCCATCTGTTAAAAGCACAGATCTACATGAGTGACAACAGGGGATTTCAGATTTGCTAACTTACAGACATTGATCCATTCACTGCAGCTCTCCCTTTTCAGAACACTGCTCCAGTGTGGATGATAACCACAACCCTTTCTCTTCGTGCTTGGAGAAATAAAAAAACAACTTACCTGCCTGATTTGGTCAAGGACAACAGGAAAACCCAAGAAGTGCAGAGGAATTCAACAAACCCAAATTCCATAAAAAAAGACAAGGGAAGAACATACCCACAGTGGCAAACAAAATTCCTTTGAACCAGGAGCAAGGTTCATTGTTTGGGGCAATCAGCTCCACAGCCAGCAGGATTCCTGGCTGGAATGTGTGGGGTGGTGACTTGGTGGTGAGTTTTTTGAGAAATTTCAGATGAAGGCTGGAGAAATGCAAGTTGTTTTTAACTTGTCCTGAAATCCATTGCTAAGGGGAGTTCTGTAGCTCCCCAGGAGAAAGCTTGGATGAAAGAATGTAAATATGCTTTCCTTGAGCAATGAAATGTCTTCCTCTCTGTCTTGTTGTGGATTCCTGGCTGGGACACAGTCAGACAGACAGACACACACGGACACACAGACACACACCGACAATCTCTCCATCCTAACGTGGCTGGAGGGAGAAAGATTTCTTCTGTTTTCTTGATATTACTAATAAACCCTTCTGATTTCTGATCATCAATCCATGGACATGAGTGGTTTGTGGAAAGGCCCTGGGAAGCCAGGGCTGCCTCCTTTCCACAGAATGTGCAGTGTTTAGATAACACAAACTAACTCACACTGATCACTCATTTGTGGGTCCTTGACTGATTGATGCCTCATAGCAAAACATTAAATAGAATAAAAGAACTTCTGGTGCTTACTTGAAAGCAGCTGTAAAAAGCTTTAACTGCTTCGACTACACCTACATGCTAATAACTAAACCCTAGTTTCTTGCTAGCTACATTACCAACTTTTAATTCTTTTTAACCCTTGACTCCCTGGGGTGGCAGGAGGTGTCCCTGCCCATGCTGGACTGGGTGAAGGTCTCTGCAGCCCAAGCCATTCTGTGCTTTGATGGGAATGTTCCAGCAGCCTCCTGTGCCCAGCCAGGCAGGAGAAGAACTTCCAAACACTGACCTTACCTTTCTTTGAGAGGTCTGGGAGCCAAAAGCAGAGATCCCCTGCTCTTGCACACCCCTGTCTCTGTCCCTGCAGTGTGTGACACTGGAACCTGGGAGCTGTCACTCTGGCCCTGTTACTGGGAGATAGATTCTCATTTCCTTCTCCCTGCCAGCTGAGGGGTGGGAATCTCATTTTACTCAGGTAATACTTTCTCCAGGGCAGCATTTCTGCCTGACAGCAAACAGGGAAATCCTTCAGAGTTATCAGAAAGATCCTGAGGAAGGATCAAGAGAAGAGATGGCATCCACAAGCTCAGGACTAAGAGGGACAGATGCCAATTATATAAAGGGGTTTCTTTAAGTCATTATTTGTATTTTGCTGGAGAGAAGACTGAGAGTCCTTTTATTTTAAAATATGCAAGGAGTGGAAAAGTAAATAGAGGGGCAGGGAGACATTGATTGCCAGATAGAAATTCCCTGGAATTTGAGATTGCCAGGATGTGCCTGCAGGGTCTAATGGGAGGCTGCAAGCAGAGGGAAGGCAGGAGAACGACAATCTCCAAACAATAGGATTAAAGTGCTCCGTGCCTTAGGACTGCAAAGTATTTGAATAATCCTTCCCAGTTTGAAATGGAGGAAGAAGTAATTAGATTTCTTAGAGAATCAGAGTTTCTGGCAACACTATCACTTCAGAAAATGCTGTTAAACTTAATGAACACCCATGTTTGTGGGGAAGGGGGGAGAGGGTTAGGAATTTCTATTTAATTTTCTTAAAATGTAAATCTCCTAAAAAAAGCCCACGCCAGAGAACACTGATTTTATTTTTCTGTCAGCTGCAAGTAAAAGCCTAAACTTTCCACACTCACTGCTGAAATCAGTAATCTATAGTGGAGGAATATTTCCAGTCTGTGCCAGACTCAGCACCCACAGAGAAACAATTGAAAGGATCAAAAGTGGGGTCAGCTCCAGGGGAGAAACAGAAACAGCCATAACCTGACTGAGCTTCTCAGGCCCCAGCACAGCCAAACTAATATTAAACAAAATACTGCTCCAAACAGTATTTTGGCAAATGCAAAATTGACATTTAAACATTATGATTAATTATTAGACTTCTGATGAACTCTAATTTGAATGAATCGTTTCTGTATTTCAAGTTATTTATGAGTCAGAGATGCTTACCAAGACTGTTCAAAATACTTTGTCAATTTGCACAGATGACAACAAACCAAAGCAAACACTGAGAAAAGGAAAATGAGAGTTTCTATAACTACAACCTTACATTATTTTAAAATGCACTCAAAAAGAAAAGTGTTCTGTTTCAAATTTTCCTATCTTCAAAACAAATCAGAAAACGAGTCAATTGTTGTATGCCAATGCCTTTTAGAGTCACAAAAACATCATGAGAAGAAAACAGTTGCTAAGATAATTTTGCTGAAGAAAGAGATGACAGACAATGGAATGGATCACATCAATAAGTCAGATAAAACCCAGCATGAAACATGAATAGGAAGACAGTACTCAACACTGAAAAGGAGAACTTAAAAAACAACACATCATTTAATTAGGGCAAAATTAGTGTAACTTGTCACCTCAGCTAAACACAAAATATTTCACCAAATAGTTCATGATGTAGTGTAGAGTATATTCCAATTACAAATTAAAAAAAAAATAAAATATCTTGCAAATTCTTTACACCTGACACTTTCTAGAACCAGAGCTAGAGAGTTTCTGTAGGCAGAGCTAAAGGAAAAGGGCTTGGTGGTGCAGCAGAATAAGCTGACTTGGAAAAAAGAATAAGGTTTTGGACAAAAAGAGAAAGAAATTTCTAGAGAGGACTGGAATAAAAACAAAACACAAACCAACAAACAACACTGAAGAAATAAACAAAAAAAACAAGGACCAAAACTTTGCATCAGCTCAATGCCTTCCTCTGAGCTCAGACTTCGCTTTTGTGTTGTGGGAGCTGCTTCAAAGCTCTGGAAATTAGCTCAGCTTGAACACTGAAACCACTTATTTTAGATCATTTAGATCATTTCTTATTAATAATGCTCAGTTTAAACTTTCCACACATCAAGGTAATATATTTCTTCCTAGAAATTCTTCCTTACACTGCATATGCAATTTATTTAAGAGGCACAGACCCAGCCTCTGTTTGCACTTCAGGCTGATTTTGATTTTGGTCCTTTTTTGGACCTTTTAAAAGGAGACAAAGCTGCTTTTACTCTCAGCTGAAGGACTGAAAAGTGACAAGCACAAAACTGAGTTCCACAAATGACCCAAACCAAGTGCAGGTAATCAAAACTCCATCCACTCCCATACTTATCTAATATTAAATCACGTAGCTCTAAAGATTTTTATCTGGAACAAATCAGAACAATAGAACTTTGACTGTACTACTTTACAAAGCAAAATAAATTACCACTGTTGGACTGCATTGAAAGCCTAGATGTAATAAAAAGTAGCTAATTAACCCATTTATCACAAATACCAAACAGGCCAATGGTTTTTGTAATTATCAAGACAATTCAATTTTTGCTTTAGTGTGCAGGCTTGTTTGCCCAACTCAATTGGAGATCATCAAAATTACTTACAATACACTGTCTAGCAAAGCATGACAAAATTAGTCTGCTACAACCAATTAATTGAACTTAATAAAGCTTTTAAATTATTTTTGTTTATTACCACTGCTTTGGGGTTAATGATGTAGTCCTTTTTGGCTAGGAGGAATAATTAATATTTTTTTTAAAAAGAAAATTAGATTTTCAGTGTGTTAAGATAGACCAACAACTCTCCCTAATGGGTAAATAGTAAATTATTTTTCAAAACCAATACTTAAAACAGTAATTTATTCCTCTAATAAAAGCTTCTGCACCCATGCAGTTGTGTGTACATACACAGACAGATTATGGGCAAGATCTCCTATTACTAAGGATGATTGCTGAATTGCTTCTCAACAAATATGTACTAATTAAAATTAATACTCACAAATAAACCCCTGTTGTCTTCTGTAATGGAGAGCAATCTGACCACCATCATGTGGATACAGCTCTATAAAATTTCATGGCACAGGATTGCAGCTGATTAGTTATATCAAAAACTGCTAAGTTAATTGCTTTAATAAACAATGTCAGTGCAACCAACGTTGAGATATTCAAATGAAGTCATGTTCACCCAAATGCATTAATGCTGAGAAATTCTAATGAAATTGCTCGTGCCTTTTAATATAAAGAAGACAATGTATTTCCTGGTTTGAAAACTTCTTAATTGTTCACTCATGACAGGAAAAAAATCCCTGCCCTCCACACCTTAACATAAACATTTCCACCCGAGGAACTCACAGCTTATTTTAGGATGAGGGAGGAGCTGAGCATGATCCCAGCTAGGAATTATCAGAGAGAGAACATATATGAACATCTTTATGCCTCTTCTGCAGCACTTCTTCAACAAGAGTAAATGTTCCATAATTAACATAAATATTCTCTGCATATTTAACAGCAGAGAAAGCACAGAAGCAACAGATTCTCGTTAGGAGCTGCCCTGAAATGTTTGCTGACCAAGCTCTCCAGATCAACTCTCTCTTCCAAGGGGATTCTGACACACAAATGTGTGAACTTTTCAGCCTTTCTGTCTCCAAACCACACTGTCCTGGCACCTCCTGGAAACCAGAGTGACAGAACTCTCATGAAATAAGAAAAAGGAGAATAGAATTTTTCCTGCTGGAGGAAATTGGAATGTTTAAGTCTTCCATCTCCAGCTCAGTTTGTGACTTGAAATATAACTTCATTATAACTTTATAGCTGGAATAACCTGTTAAGATCACCTAACTCTAGATTTATTTGTGTACTATTAAATGTTATAGTTTATTGCTTGAAATACCAACTGTTATTTACAAGATTTTTCTCCTTCAGTAAATCTCATCTACAATAACTGTGTCATTATCTGCTGTCTGTTATCTTCAGTAAAACAATTCTTTTTCTACCAACTACTGAAAATGTTATATTATGAGAATAACCCAAAATGATGCATCACAGTACAATTCATCAAGTGCAGTGTTATAAACAAACCAACTTTAAAGAAACCAGTTTTTAGAAAACAGATTCAAGGAACAGAAAATAAGTAAAGTCTGCCAAGAAATGCTGCTTTTAAAACTAAATAGTCCTTCATTCAAATGAGGGAAGACTAAGTGATAGGAAAGAAATGCTTCTCAATTATCTTATCCATATAATTTAACTACAAAAGACTTCATATTGTTATTTTTCAGACATTTGATAAATGATTCCTTGCTCCCAATGGCAGAAAATAGCACAGCAATTATGTGAAATAGTTTTCCAGAAAAGAGCCATTTCACAAGTAAAACACTCAACTCTCTTTCTATTGGGTTTTTATTATAGCTTCTCGAATTCTTCCTCAATCATTCATAACAGCTAAGCTTTATTAAACTTTGTGTTATCCTTAGAAAGTTTTTTTTTATGTCAGTGGATTTTGCCAGAGCCTTGGCCAGGCAGAAGGACCTGGAAGAGCCCCCAGTGATGACCACAGCCCTCCTGTCTCAGCACAGCCTCTTTCTGTTAACTCTCTTTCCCACACTGCTCTCAACATTCAGATTTCATGAAAAAAGCACCGAATTGGCTTTTTGTTTTTTAATTCCCATAAGGAGTAGTGAAGGGGAGGAGGAATCTATTTATATATTTGCTGTGATGCCAGAAACTTGAGAATTAGGCTTGAGAAACCCACTGGTTACTAAACATGATGGAGACAGATAAAACTCAGAGCACATTGATATCTTTTCCATGGGATTCTTCCTCAGTGACATGAAGGAGCCTGAGCTCACAGATTGTTATTTACACCATGAAAGTTAAAAAAGAAAACTAAGAATCTCTTAAAAGCTTGAAAGCATTGTTTACACAGACTGATGGCTGCTAGCTCCTCTATTGCAAAGGTTTCCATGCATATTCTGCTTTGCAGAATCAGAGAATCACAGAATGAGCTGGGTTGGAAAATGCAGACCTCCACAGTTTCAGTGCTACCTTCAGTTTGATCAGAGCCATCTTCAGGGCTTCCACTGTTCCATTACATTTCCAAAACATCTAAAGGCATAAAACTGGTTCTCAATGTTGTAAATCAAGCTGCTTATTCACATCACATTCACAGCTTTTCTTTAAATACCATCTGCCACTTCTTCAAATGGGGTGGAAGCTGCTGCCTGGCTTCCTTGGAATATTGAAGGGCCTGAATCTGCAGAGAAATGCTTGAGAGCCAAACCATAAAGGTCACAATGCTCAGAACAATAAAATCACCTTATTCTTAAAATGATAGCAGAAATCTAACTGTGGAGCTTAGGGTATTTGAAATAAATAAGCCTGACAACTTCAGTGATCACGCTTCCACAAAAAACCTGTGAGCACAAATTGTTTGTGAGATTAGTTTGCAACATGCTCATCAAAATTTTTGCAAAGTTTTAGAAAAGTCTCTGTGCAAGTGAGTTACTGCTTGTGCTAAGGATAATGAGATATAATTTAAATGATTTGTTTCTTCCATTACAATGATGTGTGTCACAGAGACACACCATAGATACAAGCAAACATTTAAATTCTCAATCAATAACGTGCTCCTACTTTACTGCATTTCATTAGACAGACAGTCACCTGAGTTATTATAAAGCAAGAAATTACCGAGGCTTAAACCCAAAGCAACTTCAATTATCCCTTTATTCCAAGCATTTGAAGTACTTAGTTATTCTTTCAGATTCTATTAAGCCATTATTGCTGCTTTATTGCCAGTAAAACTGTAGGTTTTCAAGGCTTTATAATAAGATGCCAAAGGAACATCTGTATGTGGAACAAGCTGTTTGTGTCTCCCTGGGAGATTTGTCAGTTGTGCTGAGTTCAACAAAACCCATACATCTGTGTGTAGAAATGTGTGTGCCAGGACATGCACCACACTTTGCTGGATTCATCCTTCATATTTATAAATATTCATTTGGGAAATTTCCATGCAAATGTCATTAGCAGTGGTCTGTCTTCGGCAAATAAGCTTTTAAAGTACAAATCACATTTGGAGGGTTATTACAGCTTCTGAAAGCAAAGGCATCTCAAGGATTCTTACTTCTCAAAGGCAAAACCACATTTAAAGCCAACATTCATTGCTTAGAGCCTTGCTGCTGGGACCATCAGCTTCCAGCTTTGATGGAGTCCCACCAAATGATGATTTTCCCAATCCACTTTTCTTTCTCAAGCCCAATACCTGCTCCTCCAAAATTCTTCAGGGAAGCAGCAAGCAGAGATGACTCTGAGCAGTGTAGCCATCCTCAAATGATTCATGTGATGCTCTGCAGGTTCCTGGTCTCCAAGTTACACTCCAAGGACTCAGAGTGAATTTTTTCCCTAGTGAAATTAAGACAGGCTGATGACAGAGATGTGTTATTGGGATACAGAGCAGGACATATTCCACAGCTCCAGAAAGAATATAAAGAATCGTTCAAGACAGAAGTATTTCTAATTTTACAGAAAAATAAAAGGTGCAGAGTAGAAATATTTCACCGTGGGCAAATAGTGAACGGTCCAAGCACAGCACCACAGTGAACCTTTCAAATGAACCTAAACAAGTTGGATGCAGAAATGTTCCCAGCATATTTGAATAAGAATCCTACTTATTCCAACTCAGGGGTTTGTAAAAGTTTACTCATGATCATTAAACAGAAGCATTTAAGGAAATTACAGATCATTGTATGCAGAAAAATGCATCTTGGTGGTTATAATGGAATGAGTCTTCCTTGCTGTCTGTGAAACAATCAAATAGAAATCAATAATAGAAATTAATAGAAATTAATGAAATAATAACGTTTTGGGGATTTTCTATTAAAAAAAAAAAAAGTCTGAGAGTTTCCTAAAACTATGTCAGCATCCAGAACAAACAATGAAAACCCCCACCAAGACCCCAAAGCATCAGAGAGCTGGAATTGAAATGGAAGCAGAAAGAAATCAACTTCTCAGTTTGGTACTTGCTGTTTAGAGTCTGTCTTGGTTGAAGACATTTAATGTTAATATTACCACAATTCAGAGCAGTGACCAGATTACACACGAGGATGAGCTGGAGAACCCAAGAGCCAAGAGCAATGGCATTTTCACAGCAACTCCAGCTGAGAACAAACAATCTCTCCTTCAACGAGAGGGCAATCACATCCAAGCAGTTTTGTTCCAGTAATATTTTGCCTTTACCTCAATCTTTCCACCCATGCAGAAGCAGCAGAATCCAAAAATGTGTGATGATAAATCAGCATAAAAGTTCTGCATGTTCTGCTCACTTCTAGTGTGGCTCTTGTTGTTGTTGTTGTTTATTTACATAATTAAGTACCACAGCAGCACTAACACAATAACAAACACCCATTAATTGTAAATATTTACCAAAAATCAATTATTTCAATCAAACACAAGCTCTGAGTTGCTTTACAGTCACTATTCCTAGAAAAAGTGAAATGTCTGAGTCACTCTCACTTTGGTTATAATTGGGAAATGAAAGTACTGTGACTCTTAGTCTAATTACTTAAGTAATTGCCTTTAAGAACCATAATGATTCAGTGTCTGCTTATGTAAAAATATGTCTCCACGACAAAATCATTTGTGCTAACAGCCAGTAAACTTTGTGAATTATGAACATCTGTCCACAAACACACACAAAATGAGTGGTGCAGCATTACCCATGCAGGCTCTGCCAGGGGGAAAAAGGAAAATTTAACAGGTTAAGAAAGGAGCCCAGGAGGCTGTGGTGCCTCAAAAGTGAGATTTTGGCTGGGACTGCAGCAGAGTTACACTTCAGCAATTTTCTGTTCAACTCCATGGGATTGCAGATGTTCCTTCTGCTTCTCTCACCTCAGACATCAGGGATAGACTGATAAAATTGCCAGGAACAGAAACATCTTTTAAGTACCTTGAGATTAAATGGTTCTGCTCTTCTAATGGTTGTCATCTTTCTTTCTGCTTAAATTGATGGAAAATAAGGTGTTTTCATTAATTTCTTCACTAGAACATACCTGTGCTGACAACTTAAAATAAACACAAAGCTGAATAAAGTAGATGGCAATGGAACTACTAGGAAAGTTAAGAAATTATATTAATTTAAAGTTTTATTCCATTAACAATTTCAAGGCTGAGGTCCTATCAAGAGTCCCAAATTACAATATTATTGCAATTCACTGGGTGCCACCAGTTAGATCCTGCCAGCATGTGGCCTGTGCAGAGCTCAGGCTTAATTAATTCCTCCCAATTTCTATTGCCCTGAAGAACAGATCTAAAGAATAATCCCAGAAGACCAAAGCATTGTGATTCAAGAACTCACATGAGATTGTTGTAACTCTTATGGAGACCAATTACACTAAAGAACAGAAAAGTTCTCTTGAATGTCACGTGGTAGCATGAAAAATTAGCTTTCTAAAATTTTAATGTAATAAATGAAGATTTTTCTGAAGTGAAAAAATAACCTGTGAGTGTTTTCTGAGCATGACCAAAATTACCTCCTGGACACTGCATTTTGAACATTTATTTGTGACATGATTAGGGAAAATGAGTGTTTTATACTCCCCAGAGTGTTATTTTTAAGGGATTATGCAGAAGTGGCATCCATTCTTCCTAAATCCTAGAGGTTTTTTAACACAGTGGCAGACACAGGTTTGACTCACAGGATGGGAAATAGTCCAATAATAGAGACCAAATGATTATCAGATATATATCCTAACAGGAAGAATAAATCCAGTGGCTGAGAAACAAAAAAAAATCTGACATTTTTAGTAAACTCATAGTGAGATTTAGTGCATGGGTAGATTGATTTTTTTGTAGCATGGATCTAAATAAGCATCCTTTACTGTCTGCTTTTCTCTGAGGGGAAAAACAAATTAAAAAAAATAAAAAAAAAGAGGTGAATATCAGTCATCTTCTCACTGATCTCATTAAAACTCACACTTGTGTCCTCATAGATGGACGTGTTTGGGAACAAAGAACATCCTAAAAGGCACCTAAAGTTGTCCTGATGTGTAAATATTTGCAGAAAATCTCCCATATTGCAGCATTATTAAGCTATTGTATTATTTGAATCAATTTTCCTGTCTTTCCTGATTTGGTACAGACTCTCTTCACCTGGAAAAGATTTTCTGTAAAGTTTCAGGTCCTATTTTTCCACCTTATATTCTCAAAGAAAGAAGTATCCACTGAATAATTACACACATTCTAGCTGTAAACCAGTGACAATAAATTCTATTTTCACATAAAATTTATTCCTCCTATTCACAATTCCTGACTGGTTTCTTTATATTATTTTTTTTTATTAGTTATGCCAGGCTAACCAATTGCCAAGGAAATCATAACTTGTGAGGTCTATAAGAAATACATCTTCATTTCACTGTGGACTTTTCTTTCCTTCTCACCTGAGCAGAGAAATATCAAACCACTTAAATTTATTATCCAGAAATCCTTGCCTAATGAAGACACCTTAGCAAAAAAAGCCAACAGAATTGAAACAAAACCCAGCATTTGTCAAGCCCTTTATCAAAGTAAGGTCAGTGCCAGCAAAGATGTATAGTCCACTTGTACATTTTCATATTTAGAAAGCCTGAAATCCATTTATATCCACAGACAGAGCCATTTTCCATAAACTAAGAGCCCATGGCAGCAGTCAGTCTCAGGATTTCTCATAGGGGAAGCATTCACAAGTCAATAAGATTCATTTCATACAAGCCCTGTAATTAAAATGGACTAAAATTTTTCAATATTTCCGTGCTTCTGTATGAGAATGCTGTCTAGTGCCTTTTTTTTTTTCCCCACTTGTAGTTCATTTTCACATCAAATTTTGTGTTTACATGACTCAGACAAGCAAACTGCAGCAGCACACGCTGAGGAAGCACAATGTGTGCCTGGGAAATGATTGTCACCCACGAGCTGGGAGATGCAGCCAGGTACAAGTGGGTGGTGTTAAACTGGAGTGGGCTCAGGGAGGGCTGCAGGACACACAGAGCACAAATCATGTCCTTTAAAGCAAAGAAAATGACCAGAGTTGGGCACTCCCCATCCCTGGAGGTGCTCAGGGCCAGGCTGGACAGGGCTCTGAGCAAGCTGGGAGGGCTGAAGGTGATGCCTTAAGTTTTAACTTTTATATTTTTCAAATCNCAAACCATCCTGTGATTCCAAGTGATCTCAAAGTCCTCTGCTGCTCTAATCAGGGCAAAAGTTCACCCAGGCACTGCCAAATATATTTCTTGTAATGAACATTGTGGAGATTTGTCTCCACCTGGGCACCCCAGCTCCAGGCTCAGAGCCTTGCAGTGGGCAAGCTGATGGTGTTTGTTAGACACCAGGGAGTGCACATCCATCCAGACAGCAGCAGGGAAGAATTAATCAGACGTGGATGAATGTTTCTCTTTTAATTCCCATTTGCATTTTCAAATAATTTTTCAGATGATGAGCCCACAGCCCCTGCAGATTAGCATTTTATACTTAATAGACTAAGAATTTAGGGCACCCCAAGGGCTGATAATTAAGGTTAATAAGGTCCATGGTCTGCTCCAGCCCATCTCCTTCGAGGTAAATAACTGTGTTCATACTGCTTTTTATTACATTTTCCATCTCGTTGATAAAATTAGCATTTTATAATCTGTGTAAACATCCCTTTAAATCTGTGGGGCTTGCCAGCCATGCTGGTATTTCTACCAATGACAATTGGTCAAGGCTTGCAGACACAACTTTTAAATCATCTGTCTTCTAACAAAATCTGGTTCTTGACACATCCTTTTGAATATTGATCCTTCTCTGGCATCTCCAAGCCTGCACCAGTTTTGTTATTAACCCTCCTGCTTTTCTGACTGCTACAACTGATCAAATAATCTCATTATTTCCCAAATCTGTTCACTGGAGTTCAGGATAGTTTTGTTCATTTTATTTTGCATTAGCCTTTCCTGTGAATCTCCCCTGGCAGCTCCAGCCTGCTCTGCAAGGCCTGCAAGGTTTTAGGAAGAGATTATCAATCTGTGCATTTCCCTGCATAAAGCACTGGGATTCTTGAGGATTCTGAAAGCTACACAAGAAAAACTAAAAAAGGGCATCTGCAAAGCCCTTTACAATTTTTGTCACTCCAAGCAGAAATCCACTGGGCTCTTTACTGCCCTGACATGCAGGTCTTGGCTCTGGTTATTTTAGCTGTGCCTTAGTCTGGCAACCCCACAGCTTTCAAAGCATTATTTGGATTAATAAGAAAAAGTATTCCATATCTATATCTATATCTATATCTATATCTATATCTATATCTATATCTATATCTATATCTATATCTATATCATATATATCTATATCTATATCAATATCATCTATATCTTTATCTATATCTATATCTATATCTATATCTATATCTATCTATATCTATATCTATATCTATATCTATTTGTCTGTGTATTTATGGGACATTCCCTCCTCCCTCTGCTCAGATTTTGATTTAATGAAGTGAAGGATACAGACTTATATAAGAAATTATAATTTCTCCTTAGATATAATCCCCCAATCAAAACACTCAGCTAACATTTCAGGAGATTCCCCTATTTTTCAAGTAAACCACAAATCTGTAAACTTACAATCTGTGATCAAGACTGTGTTTGAAATGTATTTAAGCATTTGTGAAGGTGAAAGGTTAAGTGTGTTGTACTTCCCAAACCTGTCAGCGTAATGAGCTGGCTCCCCTCGAATATGCTTTGCATTATGTTCTTCCCATTTTGCAGCTTTTTAAAGCACAATGTTATTAGTGGATCTGTTAATCCAAGAAGAACACCAGAGCTAATTATGTGAAAAATGTTAAATTGCTGGGAAAATAAGTTCCTGAAGTCAGCAGTTGTTCTTTTTCACACTCCCAGCACGTCCCAGGATGGCATCTCAAGGAGCAATTAGCTTTGTCAGGGCAGCTGAATTCAAACACACAAAGATGTCATTTTTCCATATTAAAAAACATTCTTAATAAAGAAATTACAGCGAGTTGTCATAGACTACCCAATTACTGGAATAACAATACTTTTCTCCCAAAACTCAGGGGAAGGGCTTCACAGCACTGAGGTGGCAGAAGAAAACACTGCAGAGCTTCCCAAGGGGAAAAGGAAGCCAAGCAGTGTTGCTGCTACTGCCTGGCAGTTTGGGAGTGCCGAGAGCAGATACAACAGGAACACAAAATTCATTTATACCGTGCAAAAACTGGTGTCAGATCAAAACCAGTTAGAGCTAAAGCTTTACATTTTATCCTGCATGCAGAGAGGCATTAACGGGAATGACTTGGATGATGACAAAATGTCTCCCACAAGGTGACAGAAGCAACTTTGTATTGTAATTATAAAATGTAGATGGTGTTTCTTGGCAAGGAATGATGTCTTGCCTCAGCAAACTTCCTGTAAGATTTCTCATGTTTGCTATCTGTTTATGCAAAGCCTGCACAGAAGCTTAAATGTGACAAAATTCTCTTTATCTGCCCAGGTATTTCTTGCCTACAGATCAGTGTGATGCCCATCTGTCAAATATTAATTGTCTCTAATCCTGTGGCCAAGTCCTTATTAAAATCACAATAATTAAAGCAATTAAAAAAAGGAATAAAATAAATAGAAAAAATTCTTACCAATGAATAAAATTAAAACAATAGAAGCAATCTTCAACAGACATGAATTAGAAAAAATTGCACTAATTAATAGCAGAGTCCAAAATTGGTTAAAATATTAAGCTGAGAGTTTCTTGATATCAAGAACTCCCCGAAACTAGCTGTGAGACTTATTCAGAACTCACTTTCTGATTTTTGCATAAACTGGTAACTCTGGGAGGAAAACATCTGGGATACTGAAAGGTTGCACTGAATTTCTCAAATATTTTTAGACAACAAACATATGATTTCAAACACATATTTGACTAACTTTAAAATACAAAATATTCTGCGAGAAAGATGTTGATTTGAACGAAAAGCAAAACTTCAATGGTTCAAATGAATGTTCTTGTGAGTGGGAAGGTAAGGGAAGGAGTTCCAGCTCTGCACCACATCTCAGCTCCTTCCCACACTTTGGGTTTGAGGTTAACACAGCAGAGCAGGGCTCACCCTCATCCAGTGATACAGAGAAACCCTTAAAGTTTCACACTGACTTCAATGGCTCCTACCTACGAGACTGAAATTAATGCCACTTCCCCCTGTCCCTGGGGTTAATTGTGTGGTTTGCTTCCACAACTTTCCCCTCTCAGTGCTTCTTTCCAAAGCATGGAGAAGGAATTTCACTGGCCTGGCTCCCAGCAATGTACACAGGGGCAGTGACCATCTCATTAACAACTCATTTATTTCCTTCAAAGTCTAGCCATAGTTCAAGCAGTATTGATCAAACACATGCAAAGAAGACAAAGACCTCCAAGATAACAATCCCACTGGATTCACAAAGAGTTTTATAATAAATACTTTTGAACTTCGCTAGTGATTCCTCCTGCAAGTGAAATTGGTTATAAAAGCTTTTTCTTCTCATAATGTCACTGTGGCTATCATCAGGGATTCAAAGGAACTACATACTTAGAAGAAGTAAAATATTTATGCCATATTTCTCTCTCTCATCGCTGATAACTTCTCAAAGTGTAAACTAATCCGATAGAACCATGAATATTTATATATTGCTCAGCAGGGAAAATTAATGTAAATTAAACAACTGATAAAGTTGGTCATGTTTGTGGTGTCCATACTTCCACACATCATTCTTGTGTGGCAGCAGCTCCGTTAGCATGGACTCAGGAAATATTCCTGTTGGGCTGTCACATGTCAGGGCTTGTTTGGCATCTGCAGGAGAGATCATTTCCTGGCAGGGAGCTGCAAATACAGACATTCACTTATAGCCTTTCGTAAATACAAGTGGCAACCACGAAGAAATTATTCCATCCTTTGCATGCAGGAAAGCAGAGAGTTCCCTGTTAGGTTATACATCCTCTAAGATTACAGTTAGCACGGACAAAATTATTATCTGACACAATATAAGTAGGAAAATAGATCTTCTGGAATGGATATTAAAAATAGAGGTGTTAAACCAGTTTCAAAACACCATGGAAACCAGCTTTTAAGAAACCCAAAGAAATGCTACAGTACTTTCCTTCAAAATTATTTATCGAATTTTTTCCACAAGATCTGCATTTTAATCACTTTTGGGAGCACTTGACTTTGCTGTCAAGAAGAACTGCTGATGACTTCAACCAAAGAAGGTGTCGCCCTGAAAATAAGCCTTCTAATTTGGAGTCAGAACTGTTCGTTTGTTTTGCAAAGTTACTCTCAAGTTCCCACGGAACTTTCGCACAAACAAGATGTGTTTTTCTAACTGTCCTTCTTGTTTTTCATTCCATTCCTGATAAACAAGGGTTTGATGGACTTCTGTCCAGGCCAATGGAGATGGACAGGAGAAGATCTCCCTGTCCAATCCACGGGGTCTCAAGGAATTGTATAAAAGCTGTGAAAAATAAAACTTCCTCCCTTTTTTTCTTCCGACACTCAACCTGTGTGTGTGTGTGTTCGTTCGTGCTCTCGAGCGACAAAGAAGGTGTCATTGAAGATGTCAGCCAAGAACACAGCCTGGATTTGTGTCAGACAACTGCAAGATGACATTCTGGACAGGATCAGCTCCATCTCTTTGGGCCTGGAGCAAGCAGCATCCCAAACGAGTCACTCACTTACTGTGCCCCACTCTGGAGCTCTCTGAACCACTCACATTCCTCCCTGCCTCTGTAAAAGTGGTCAGCAGGAAGCAAGGTAAATTTTCACTTGTTTTAAAAGTTTCTTTAGTTTTTAGAATTATTTGAGGAGGAGAATTGTTTTCTAAGGATTCACCTGTTTTTGTTTTGTTGTTTTCCTCATTAAGGGTTCTTAACCAGGGCAATTGGCAATTCCTGTCCTCTCCATGAAACCCATGGTTTTTTTGCACAAATCCAAGTATCACCCATGCAAGTTCACTCCAAAAGCCAAGCATTGGTCCAGATAAACTCTTCTCTGTGCCCACCAAGGAATAAAATATGAACACTCACCTAGCATTCACTTGGACTTCTGCAGAAGAATAAATACCTAGAAAAACGTGTGAATTTAAATTCCTTTGGTTTTTTTGAGGCAATCACAAACCAAACTGCATGGATCCCTATATGTGGCATTTGAAAATATCCTCCACACCAAGCTCTTACCTGTGCAGTTGTCTCCCAGCATATCCCAAGCACCTTATGCAGAGTAGAACTGATTGCCTGCTATGAACCTCCTGCCCTGAGAGGATGGAAAGACATGGAAGGAGAGAAAAATTCTGTCCAAAATGATGTGTCCATGTTTTTCAACACATCGTAAAACACACAGGAAAATACTCCATTGAGTCTTTCTCCAAAGTACACCTTAAAAAATTTCCATAAAGTAATTCTGACACTGAGGACTGAAATAAGGAAACATTATGATGATGCCAGAATGATTTTTTGCTTTCTTTTATACCCCTTTTATATAGTTTGATGTATTCTCAGTGCTTTTAGCCCCCACACTTGTAACTTCCCAAGGCTGATAACTTAACTGAAACTCATTGTACAATTAAACCAAGAGACCAAATATTCCTGGGAGCCCCAGACACCAAAGTCCTCTCCAAAATTTAAATTTGTAAACTAAGATAAGCCCATTAAAAAAAAAAAAGCCTCTCATTAAAAGATCTTTAATAAATATGTTAATTTTACAAGGCCTATAATTGTGTGTGTTTGTGTATTTCAGTGTAAAAGAAGTGCCTGCATTTTCAGAGCATTCTGCCTGAACAAAATGTTGTACCCCAGAATCCTGAAATAAATACCAAAGTAAAAACCCCTTTTCTTCATAAACCGTGTTTTGGTTTTAATTTTAAAACCAGAAAAAGACATCAATGAAATCCAAAATATAGGAAAGCAAATCCACAATTAAACCTAAACAGCACAACAATCAGTAGAGGTTGGGAGAATTAACCTTGACTTGGAGATGTGACCAAAAGCATTTATTTCCATGCTTAGCAGTGTTAAAACCAGGGAGGAAAGGCATAAAATTCAATTAATAACTGTCCTGTCTATGGTCTGTGTACCTTAATTCTTTCCCCATGAAAATTTTCTGAACCAAAATTGTAAAGCCCAGCAATTGTTTCCATTCCATGGGCTTTGAATGACTTTACACAAAGTCAGCCAAAATATTTCCTGCTGAATTTTGCCAATTTCCTCATAAAATATGAAACCCTCAAGTCCTTAATCACTGGAGAAAGTGTCCAGGAATGTTTTAATTATGAAGCACCTGAATTTCCCTGCAGTCCCATGGTGATTTGTTCTAAAATGCACAGAACACATGAGAATCAGAGTGTGAAATGGATAAATAAGAAGTGTGTGCCCATAACAGACATGTCTGAAATGGTTTTGAAACACTAAACAAAGAAAAGTCATAGATTAATTTCTTCATAATGTTGTAAAGTCACCCCAGTGGAATTAGAAAACATAAGAAAAAAGAAATTGCATTATGGTGTACTTAAAATTCCCCAGTATGAGATATTCAAACAAAGCACTTATTAAGATAGAGTAGTAGCTAAACAGATCATTCACCACAGGATTGAATAAACTTTTAATAACTTCTTAAATGCATGCTTTGAGACATAATATAATTACTTCCCGGCATTAGAGACTTACCTGATGTATAGATAATCAATAACTGCCTATTCCACAAAGACAGACACAAAGTTACAGTTAATTTAGACTTAGGCTTCTTGCTCCGCCTTATGAATTACCAGATTTACTCCAGCAAGATCCACTGAATAAAAAACTATTTATCTGAAAGGCTGGAGGAGTACATTTCTGAATAACTCCATGGAAATAGCAGCAGGCTGGGTAGCAAATGCCTTGCTAAGCCTCTTCCATCTCCAATTCCCAGCTCTCTCTGAGCAGGCACTTATCCTTGCTCTATTCTAGGGAGATCAGCACTGATCTTCATGAAATCCATAAATTAATACTAAAAAGTGGCACTGCGGTACAATGTCTGTTAGTACATTAAAAAACTCCTGCAACTCTCAAAAAACTTTCTACTCTTGGCACAAACCTGGTCCAAAGGACTTGACTGAACTGAAAATGAGGGTTTGTATTTGGGAGCCAATTGTCAGTGATGGCACAAAGGCCAAAACTAATATAAAGCAGGTCAAGGAAAACATAATAGAAACCAATTCTTGGAAAGGATCTCTCTGAGAATGTAACAATTAGGAAAAGAAAAACTCCCTGAGCCACTACCTGCTAAGGTAGGAAACCTGTTTTCAAAAATACTGACAAAAAGACTGGGTAAAGAGTGAGCACGGGAGCAGCAGGAGGCAACTCCAGCCAGTAATTAGGATGAAGAGCTGTGTTTTTAACCTGTACCCCACACTGAGACCGAGCTCTGCTTCTGCTCTGCCAGTGTGTGATGGTATGGAGAGGAAGCACACACCCTGCCCTGTTTGATGTGCCAGGGGACCTGCTTCAAAAGCAGCAGCTCGAGCCAGGGTCCATCAGTACTAGAAAGGAAGTGCCCACTCCGTGCTGCTGGGCAGTTCCAGCAGTACAGGAATTGCCCTGGGTCCAGAGGGACTGGACTCTCCCAGTGGCAGCAAACAAACACTGCAAGCATTGATGATGTTACAGAGTGGTCCAGAAAGCACCTGGAGTGGAAAAAACAGCAAGTGTGGAACTGCCTGGCTGGCAGCACAGAGAAAAGTTACAAAATAGGGTTTCTAAAGGAGGGAATTACATTAACTCAAATTTTACATGCATAAAACATTAGGTGTTTAATTTTATTTCTTCACTGTAAACGAACATTAATATATTTTTCTCCTACTTTTAATGCAAACAGAGTGAGCCATGCCATGGCAGCACAAAGAGAGTTCAGCTGAGGCTGAAATTCCCCAAACAAAGGGCTCTATAAATGTACTGTGAGCATGTTTGGTGTTTTAGCAAGGACTTTATCCTTTTTTCCTTTCCTTTTTCCCTACCAGAACAGACTCAGCAGAGTTTAAAAGAAGAAATTGGTGTTGAACCGACTTTATCAGAAATAACATCCCCATTTAGCAGGCCAGGGTACCTCTCAGACTGATGTCAAAATGTCAGATGATGTAAGGAGCCCACACTGTAAACGTATCAGTGGTTTAATAACAAGAAAATTGACTTCACTGCAGAGCTTGAGTCCGAGAGCCTTTGGTCTCAGAAGCTTGGAGAACAGCTTTTTGCTTTTTAAAGGTCATCTGATTTATCCTGAAATCAGAGGGAGAGAAGTTGTGCAAAGGAAACACCACAGCCTGTGTTGAGATTAAGGAAGCGAAACAATGACAGAAACCAAGCCAGCCCCGAGTCTCATTCCTTACTGTCCCCTGGTGGACACTGTTCCTACTTCCAGCTGGAGAGCCTGCACTCCCAGCAGCTGTGAGGGATGGAAACACATCTGCCTGTAAGTTAATGAGAGTTACAAGAGTTGATAATGTCTCTAAAAGGGTTCCCTTCTCATTGTGCCACATCCAAAGTGCAGCAGTGCAGAAGTTGTTGCTGAGGAGAAACTCAGGATCAAATCCCTGTGGATTGGTGTCCTGGGCTGAGATAAATTCAGAGAATGTTTTTCGATAGAAAGTAGATTGTAGTTACTCCTCTCCCACCAGGTTTGGGAAAAGAAAATATTTCTTTGGAGGGAAGTGAAGAGGGAAAAAACCTATTTCTTTAACAAGCATGCAAGAAAAGAACAATAATGCTAAACAATATTTTTTTTTTTTCATTGTGGAGAGAAACTTGGAAGAATTTTAAATCTTTTTGTTTGTGGTCTCTCTCCTCCCCGGAGCTTGTGTCCTGTCACTGACACACAGCACAACCAACACAGGGAATTGTTCACATCCTGAGTATTTTTAGCTTCAACACCACCCTGAAAATAGAAGCCAGTTTTCCTGTAGAAATTCTCAACACCTCTCAGCAGAAATTTTGTGACCACTGAAAGGATCAGGCAAGGAAAGAAAGCAGAGCCTGTTGCTATCATCCTGCTCCCTGGATCTCTGCACATCCCAGCTGCAATATTACTCTGGCATAGATGCCTTCCTTTAATTTGTTTACTGAATGTTTATTTCTTGACTGTCTGTCAATGAAGCTTGATGTGTCCTTGAATTATTTATTTTAAAATTTCGTTTTATTTCTATACACAAAGTTCAGTGTTACCTATCTATGGGCTAAGTTGTGCTTTCAATCAGCTTTCAAAAACTGGAAAAGAGCATTCCAGCATTCTAACTTTCTAGCAAAATACACTGATTTCATTTCATTTTTATCTGGAGTCTTCCTGCTGTGAAGTTTGTACACCAGAGTTTCTGTTACAGTCCTGATAGGAAAATGGAAACACAGGAACCCTGATAACTTACAGAATGGTAGCTGCTGCTATTTTATATTAAGGAACAAAAATAGAAACAGACCTCAACAATATGTATGACCATCGAGGCTTGAATTAAAACCACTTTCTCTCCTGATGTGAGAAAAACAAGGAATACTTTTGCTTTTAAAAACTGTGTCTTTTTTTGCAAAGGTCAGGATCAGAACCTTGGTGAAACCCCAGAAGCTTTAGGTGGCAGGGCCTGTGGAACCAGGTCCTTTTTGGGTGTAGAGCAGGAGCAGCTGCAATAACCTCGGTGATCATTCCATGTGCTCACTGCACCAACCTCTTTTGTGCTCCCCTTTGGGAAAAGATGAGGGGCAGAACACATTTAACAATTCCAAAAGTCTCTGCTATAATGTCCTCTAAAGTTTGCAGGTTGTGGCCATGGCCTTCCCCAATATAATTTATTAAATAGTGCCATCCTGTGGGAAGTGGCTCTCAGCACAGTGAAACTCTGAAAAACCCCGTGTTAACTCGAAATTCTTACCATCAGAGCTACTGCAGAGAGCATTTCCACGGTTTATCTTCTAAATAAGCTGAATTTTATAATAATCCTAACTTCCTGATGATATTTTGGCATGCTTTATGTTAGATGCAGAGGCAATAAAAAAGCAGGAATTCTCTGCTGTGTGAAAGGACACATTTAAGGAGCATGGTGGAGTAGCAGTACCAATCCTAAATCCTTTTAAATCCTTGACAGCATCTAAATACATAACAAGTGATGTTAAATTTTACTCCCAGACGTTCTGAGTGTTCAGAAGGATAGGAAAACATTGAAAAGGAGTGACCTGACAATTGATTTTAATTCTACCAGTTCATGTGTAACTGAATTCCCAGAAAAAAGGGTCAGAATCATGAAACAATTTTAACTTCCAAAGCACCTTTGTCTTATTTGCTGCTGAGGGAACACAAGTACTGAGCACACAAATGATGTATTAAACCACAAAGCATTTAGAGGGAGACAAAAATCTGCTTTCCAGACTCACCTGTTGCTATTCTCCAGGTTCACAGACCTGCAGGATTTGGTGCCAAGAGAAAGCACAGAAGTAGATTTTTGGGCAATTGGCAGAGCACTGAAGAGCCATCAGCAACCTAAGAGCTCATTCCTCTCCCCTGCTTTATGTTTCTCCATGGATTGCCAGCCATGAATCACAGTTCTCTTCAGATAATGAAGCCTTAGAAATTTCATGGTCTGATGTAGCAATATAAATCTATATGGCCACCCATTAGCAGTACCTATCAGGGGACAAAATGTGCTTTCTGGAAGTCATTCAATGCAAATACTCCAGGTTTTTTCCTTCCCTCGGCATTTCACTAAAGAAACTATAAGATGATATATCTCATATAACAGCAGAAACCACCAGGCACAGTTCTGTGTGTGTAAAGCATTGTGAGGAACAGATATTGCATGTGCAGGGGCTGGTTTTGTGTGCACACAGGACACATCAGCACAAGAAAGAGAATTTAGGGATGGGTCCATATTCTGGTATTCAGATTTCCATTGGGATTGTGCCAGAAAAGGTGAAATTAATACATTTTCTGTGGAGAATAGAATCAGAAAAAAAACACAAAGTACAGCACCCTAAGCCTTTTCAAATTGTAACAGTACCAGGTATTTCTTTTACTTAAAAAAAAAAAAATCAAGTGATGAGCAGTGGCCTGGATATTAGCACTGATTCGAAATAAGAAGAATAATATTCTTCTAAGCTGACATATTTCAGGAACAGCAAATGATTCTATCACCTTTGCTATTGCCTTATTTTTTACTCCTCTATTACAGAGATTATAGTGGAATTCAGCTCAGTTAGTTCAAAGAGTTCTTCACAGATGCTTTGAGAACAGCAGAGTTTTACATTTTACAATAATGCATTTAAAAATTATCTAAGGATACTTGGAGATAGTTAGAAATAACAATAATTAGGTATATTTGTAGCTATAGGCAGAATGTGACTAAATTTAAGTGTTTTCCTGTTTCTATCAGCTATATTTGCAGTAAGAGAAAAAACATCTTTCTAATGTGCAAGTTTTGGGGGTTTTTTAATGTCCATTCATGGCTGTTTAATAAAGGCTAGAGCATATAAGAAGAAAATAAACAAAGCAAGCACCTCAAAACACCAACAACGAAGAAACCCTCCAAGACAACCTTCCTGCAAGAATTTCAGACAAAATAAACAGGACTAACATTAGCAAAATTTACTTGTTAGCCTTCCCAAAGCTTCTTGTCACATAATCAAACAATCTGAGTCCCCGGAAAGGTAACAAACTCATCAGTATTTCCACCAGCCCAGGTGGTAAAGCTCTCTAATCCCCATGCCAACAAGAAAAGCCTTCAGAATGTTTTATTGATGAGCACAGATCCCCACCTCAGGCCCACGTCAGGAGCCTGCTAAAAGCAGGACAAGATCCCATCCCTGGCGTGGGTCAGACACCCTGGAGATCCAGGCAGGCATGGCTAACGCAGAGAGCACAGATATTAATCAGGGGATAAATTGATTAAACCCACAGCACCTACTCAAACAAACAAAACCTTCTTCAGGGTTTAGAAAAACCCATGCTACCAAAATGTTTTATTTCCTTACATCAGGCACGATGAGAGCAGGAGAGAAGGAACCACAACCTCCACTCTTGCTCTCCAGGTAAAATTCAGAGGAAAAGGAGCTGTAGCAAACAAACCATGCCATGAATGTGATGCCAGAATTTTTTTTTGTTTTTTCTTTTATACCCCTCTCACACACTCTTTTATAGTTTGATGTATTCTCAGTGCTTTTAGCCCCACACTTGTACCTCCCCAAGGCTGAGAGCTCAGCTCAGCCCCACGGCACCGTTAAACCAGGAGAGCAAACATCCTGGGAGCCCCAGACACCAAGGGCCTCTCCTGAACACATTTGGGAACCTCAGCCAGGCCCAGCCAGGGGGAAGGTTCCTCACAACGAGGGCTTCACTCCAGCCTCTCCCTGGGGGATCTTTGATAAGTAAGTGAATTTTAGAACATCTATAATTGTGTGTATTTCAGTGTGAGGTGTGCATGCATTTTTGGGGCATTCCACCTGGACCAAGTGCTGCACCCAAGGATCCTGAAATAAACACCAAGGTAAAAACCCCTTTTCCTCATAAACTGTGTTTTGGTTCTAATTCTAAGACCAGGGGAAGGCAACAAATGGATGGTAATAAGGCAAAAAAAAGAGAGAGCTGGACCTCAAAAAGAGAAGCCTGAGCTTGAATGCAGAATGGAAGAGGTAACCAAGGTAGGAAAGGATCGCACGCAGCCACATCCAAGTACCTGCACCTCCTTGCTTCTTCCAAGTTCCAGACTTAATAGAAGATCTAATCACAGAAATTGTGTTGAGGCATTTATTTGCCAGCTCTGGCTGTATGTGAATGCACACACTTAAAATCTCTTGGGACAAAGGGTGAGGATTTGCAAGCTGCTATTCCCAGCCCAACTGAACATGAACCCATGTTCCTGAGAAAGAGTTTAATGCATTAAACCACAACATTAGTGCTGCAGCTCCCTATCAGCTGAAATGCATGCTGCTTTAATAAACTTAGGATTTAAAAGTGAGAGGAAAATTAATTTCACCTACATCTTCCTATTTACAGGTTAAAAATAGCAAACCTTGCAGGCTGGCAGTCTCACTGCTGTAGTGGCTAACAGTCCTTGTGAGAATCCATTGACCCCTTCTGCTCCAGGGTAATTAAAGAATAAAATGTTGGCATTATACGGAGAAAGAACTGTATCCCCTTGCTTGTATTTCTCCACTTGACAGAGTGGATCTAAAAATAAAATCCTAGCTGCCTACAGATCATAAAAATGCTCATTACTCTAAACTAGTGGGCACTGGGCTACCATCCAGGTTAAGTCACTTCCAACATTGAGTTCTCTGTGATCCTTCGAGCTCCAGCAGAGCCCTCTCTCCTACAATGCCATATCATCAGCTCATCACAAAACTAATTTTCAGTGTTTCCTTTGAGCTCAGGAACATTAAAGGAGAGAAAGAGAAGAGTGCACAAAGCCTGCACCACTTTCTGTTGGTGCCCTGTGCGTGGCACAGCAGCTGTGCAGAAGATGCACTGGACATTCTGTCCATTCCAGTACATCAAAACATGTAGATCCTGGTTTTTAGTGCCCTATTCCTCCACAAATCTAACAAACATTACCCCATCCCCACTCCCATTATGTGGAATATCCACGTTGCCCAACACGAGATGCTGCATGAAGTATTACAGAATAAATTCCTTTCAGCATTGTTTCCAGTGTTTGTTTTCCACGAATCCAAACCCCAGCCCCATACCAGCTACTGTGAAAAATACCAATACCCCAGCCAAAACCAGCACAGTTATATGCTTGCATTAAGTTATAAATGTTTTCTGTATGAAGCATCTTAGGAATTGATTATCTCTTTATAAATTCTTCCTATTTTACTCCAAGGAAAATAAGCCAGAATATCAGTTACCCAAAATCTTGTACAAATTATTCTAATGGTAATCTTAATTAATTTAATCTTTTTATAGGCACAAAAATTTCAAGCAATTGGTTTCTTCTAATTGTGCCAACAGAATTAGTAATGTATTAATTATTATAGCATAGAAGTTGGAATAATGTAACTGTTAATTAAGCTCAAAATATTGCTAAATAATTATTCTCAAGAACATAGTTTTTACTAATTAAAGCATTATTGCTAAATATAATTTCACAAGTTATTTTATACAACTATTCAACTCTTAATTTAATTATCAGTTGAACAGAAACAGTCAGATGCTGAAGTTCTGCAGTTTGAAAACAGTTATGGTTAGTTGACTGTATATTTTAAAAGGAAATTCTTCTGCCCTAAAAATGATTTGGCACATGATAAAGGTTCAGCAGCAGTGCCTTCAGTGAATTCAATCCATCCACTCATCACTCAAAATCAAGAGGCAGCAGAGAAATGTACCTGAAGCTGGTATAGAACCAATAAACCCTTTTGAGGTATTTACTCAAATTAATTGTACAGGCAAGTGTGCAGGATAGGGCAGAGGGGCTGGGGAGAGTTCTTTGTGCAGAGTTCTTCCTCAGGATCTCCTTCCTGCCTGCAGCTGATGGCAGGGGGTGGGTGACAAATATCATTTCATTGCCATACAAGACAACCAAAAGAAGAAAAGGATTTTTTTTTCCTTACCCCGGGAGGTTTTCACCACACTTTGGTAGCTTTCAGTATCTGCATTTTCCTCTCTCAGCTCCCTTATCAAACCAAACCCCAAGGGTTCTGAACAGATCCATCAGCACAGTGAAGTCTGTCCCCAGTTCTGGATCTTACAGAGGCAGAATCAAATCTCCCCATTTATCTCACACTCACTTCAGTCAATCCCAGAGTTAAATTTACCCAAGGGTTTGATGGCAAAGTCAACCATCTCCATTTTCCAGAGTCCTTTGAATCAGCCAACCTCCCCAAACCTGCAGTGGAGGCCATGGCTTGGAAAGGGTCATGATAATCTTCAGTTTGTCCTCTGTGAATGTCAATGTGAGCTTCCCTAGGGGTTAAGGGTTGTACTTCTGCTTAAAACATCCCAAACCCATCCCAAAGCCATCCCAGTAGTGCAGCTTAGCATGCAGTATAATTATTGGAATTTTATCCTGTTGTTTTATGTTGTAATTTGAACACATCATGGCTTACATGAAGAAGGAAGAAAATAAAAATCTCTGCTTTGGATACCTTTTCACAACAAACTTCAACAGTGAAGGAAAACCCTCTAAACCCATGAAAGCTGTTTTAATGTTCAAAACACAAGCTTCACTGCTCCTGCCAAACTGAAGAGGTTCCCAAAGTAATCAGTATCATATTCCAAAATTACATAGGAGGCTTACTGCAAAGCTTGCTGAAGGACAACAAAATCCCTACAGCTTTTGAATTATAAATACACAGAAAACATTTCCCAGGGTCATGAGTATTTTCCAGACTTGGCAACTCTAAAAATAATAGGTCCCAAATGATTTGCTAGGCTAAAACCTCTGAACTTGGTGGATAAGAGAAAATGTGAGGAAAAAAAAAATGTGTCAAATTTATTATTGCAGTCTAAACTTGGAAGAATGGGAACTCTTGATGCATCATTGTAACCTGTTTTTCTAGGAAGAGCAGAAAATAAAACATCTGAAACGCTGGCCATTCACTTTAGGTCATTACTATATCCTCTCTAGAAGGCTGCAAAAATAAACCCCCACAGTTCTGTGAGGTCACCATAAGCTGCCAGAGCCTCCCCTGCTAGAACAGCATTATTAGGTGTTTATTTGGGACCTGTGCCCTCAGCTCCTCGCCCCACAGAGATGTGGAACATCCTCAGGTTGCTGCCTTGTGCCCAACCCCACCCAACTCTGCAGAGTGGGACACAGCCTCCGCACAGTTCTGCTCCACATGAGCCTCTCTCTGCTCAAAGCTGCCCAAGAACAGGTTTTTGTAGTAAAATCTGCTGTAACTCAGTACCCTGAGAGAAACCAAGAGCAGTTGCCAGCGACAGTGTGAGGGCACACTGCCAGCCTTCAGTGATGCTTGAGATCTCCAAAGCTTCACCAGCCAGAGGCTGCTCCCTTAGAAATCAATGGTGGATTTTGCATCCAGGCACCCTCAAATCTTCGTTCAATATTCAGTTTCAGCCTTTGTTTAGTACATGCTTTTCAAACCCACATTTCAGATAAGATCAGGCAGCCTCCTCGCTGAGAGCTTCGGCTGATGGAGCCAATCTGTGCTTCAATAACTTAAAACACTTCTGAGATGAACGTGTCCCAAACAAAGCAGGCTTTATAACATCAGCAAAGCTATTTTTCATTTTCCACAAGTAACTTACTTTCATCACCTGTGAACACTGCAAAATGATTGCTGTGAAAGAAAAGCAAGCACTGAAACGGCATAGCAAAATATCTGAATGCAAAAACAGAGTGCAGGAGTACAAGAAAACAGAATTCCCTCAAGCACCACATTGCTGCCACTAGGAACAAGGTGCCTTCTGCAATTTTAAACGTGACAGCATTTCCTTGCATTTCCATTTTGATTTGGACAGTAGTGCCTGCACAAAGTCACGTGCTGTACCCAAAAGGAGCAGTTGGAACAGGGTTTGTGTCACTCTCCTCTTTGGTTGTATGACACCGTGAGTTTTGTACAAAAAGGTATTTATCAAATTTCTACAAGATAAAGGTGTTGTTTGTGTTAAAGAGGTGCAAGGATTCTGTCCTTTGAGGCACAGAATCCTTTCACCACAGTCCCAAAACAGGACAGGTGTAGAAACACTTTGGAAAAAACAAAATGGAAAATAATACAAAGAAAGCAAACGAACAAACAAAAAACCTCATGTAGCTTCATCTCAGAATTTCTTGCATTTCATTTCATTGCATTTCATGTGCAATGTGGTTTGGGACCCTCCTGCTTGAGCAGGGAGGTTGGATCTGTGGTCCCTTCCAGCCTTGCTCAGTCTGTGAATCTTCTGAGAGGAGCCAGAACCATTTTAAAGGAAAGGCAGAGCACTAAGCACACATTCAATTCATGTGTGATGCATAAATCCTTAACAGAGCAGAGATCAATTTCCTGGAGGTCTACAGCAGTCTGATTTTGTACAACATTTATAAAATTTACCAAAAAAACCTAAACAACAAGAGGTGAGAGGCAATCCTTTATGTTTCCTTTATGTTTCTATATCCTTCAGAGGCAAGCAAAACAATGTATATATTTTGAGGAAACATTTCTACTGTTGCAGCACAGACACACATATATGCATATATTTAAAAAAACAAACAAACAAAAAACAAAAAAACCCCAAACAAAACAAAAAACAAACAAACAAAAAAACCAAACACTAAAGAAACAAAGAAAATCGAAATACCAGAAAAATAAAAAACCAAAGAAAGCACTGAGGAAACCACACCCAGAGGACTAAGAGGCAACAATGGCACAGCCTCAGGAGAGGCTGCTGAGTGCTACTCAGGATTCTGTCTTGGTATCCACTCATGCTCAAGTCAGAATTTTGCCTCTCCCACCTTCCTCGTCTCAGCCAAAACTGTTTCCCCACTGCTGTCCTACACCAAACTGAGCACCAAGGTGTGATCACTCAATTTAAGAAGTGCACAGACTGACAAACATTTGCTGTGTTACTCCAGAGTGGCACAGTCTGAGAGGAACCAGCAGGATAAAGAGAGAAAATGAGTCAGCAGTGGAACCACCAGGGCATTTTTGGCTTTACTTCAAGCTCATAGAGATTACAAGGAATTAATTAATGCACAGACTTAGCAGGCCATCCAAAAGTGATTCCACAGCAGATTTACAAAGCCCAGGAAAATGGGTGATATATTCCAAGTTATTGTGAACCATTTTGCTTTAAAAAAGGATTCAAATCTAGGTCAGGTGCTCAAAACAGGTCCTTTTTTTTGTTGTTCTTTCCTAAAACTTCCATGTCCCTTTGCAGGTGAGAGGATAGAGCTGTCACCATGCCACCAGGATGGCACACAGGGTCAGACAGGACACCTGAAAACCTCAGAGATTAAAACCACCACCGAGCTGAGAGCTGGTGGCACAAGTGGCTGAAGAAGTTTTCTGTATCAATTCAAGTCTGGAATAAATTTACCCCAGACCCATCAAGAAAAACTTCACAATTTTATGAAAGGTTTGGTGATTCTTGTAACTTCAGTGTTTTAACCATGTAGTTGTGCTGTAATTAAATTTTAAAATTGAGTTGAAAACTCTAGAACGTGCAAAGAATGATGGGAGTGAAAAAAAGAAAAAAAAAGCCCTCCAAGGCTAATATTTTTTTAAAAATAAGGACAATCATAAAATTTGTCAATCCCACATTAAAATACTTTACATAAAAAAGTTATTTTCATGTATTTTTTTGTTTTCATATCATGTATGATGATAAAAGTGATACTTATTCTGCAAGCTCCAGCTCCAGTACTCACTTTGAAATGGTCAAAAATTACACTCCTGTGTAGAAAATAAACTGATCAGGTTGAAGAGTATGGGAGCAGAAAAGAAGCTGGTGGTGGCAAGAAATCCATACATTCAAAGTCTTTATCATCCTATCCAAGCAAACCAACACTTTTGACCACTTCCTTGCATTAATGCTTTAAGGATCAAGTGCCCACTGATCTTTAAGTCCTCAGAAAGAAGCTTTTCATTTTTCACTTCTCATCCTCAGTACACGAATTATACTCCAGTCCTTTCCAATACTTGGATTTTCTGACAGCTCGTGCTCGTGGCAATGCGAGGTCCAATTTCCTTTTGTGAAATGAAATTAAATCAGAGAGAAGCTGGGAAATCCCAACTACCAGAGATGAGTGCCTACAAAGATCATATCATTTCTCTGAGCCCCTGGCACTACCAGTCCTTTATGGCAAAAATACAACCTCAAAATGATCACTCTGAGAGTGAGTTTCTCAAAAGGATTGATGGGTTCTGTCTGGATGCCCACACTGCCATGAAGGGAGAGGTTTGGGGGATGTGGTGCAGTGCTCCAGGCTGGAAGGAGGGAGTGAGAGAGTTACCAGGTAACACAATACTCATTTTTTCAGTGCTACTTGGGAAAAAAGCACTAAATTCCATTTAATTAGCTCTGAAAAGCAGCAGAACACGGACACTCCCTCTGGAGCCAGAGCACTCTGCTCCAGCCCTGCCTCAGGGTCCAACCCTGCCCTTGGCTCTTCAGCTGCTCCATGGTGGTGATTTCAGCATCCCCTGACTCCCTTTGTCCTCCTGGAAGAGGAAGAGGCAGGAGGAACTTTTTCAAAGGACACCATTGGGCTCCTGTGAGCCTCTCAGCAGTGTGAAATCTTAGAGCCAGGACAGTCCTGCTCTGGGAATGCTTTTCCATCACCACCAGATGCCAAATGCAGCTCACCCTGCAGCGAGCACGTGTTGTTTACCAGCTCCACTTGTGATTATCTCCTGATGCCAAGAGGGTCAGAGGCTCCTGCTATTAGAGGAAATGCAGTGCATCTTTTATTACCATAATGCATCAGAAAATTCAGACTGAGCATTAACTGTAAACATGGGGACAAAAGGGCAGCGATTTTTAAATGCTGTTTACCACTTAACAACTGTTTTTCATTTTGATTTGGCAATACAAACTAAACCTCTGGAGTCTAAGTGATAGAAAAATCTTTCTGTTTTGTTTCAAGACAATCATTTCAGTAAATGCAAAAAAAATTATCATCACTCCATGCAAAGCGACTCAATGGAGAAATTTGGAGTATGTTAATCATTAAAGCCTTTTGCTCTAACTATATTTTAAATTTTATTAAACACGACACGTTTCTTGAATGAAATTATGAACTTTTTTGGAGTAAAATAATTAGATGTTAATAAATAAATTGTCATGTCAGAACATCACTGGTTTGATCAAACAACAATTTCATCAGATTTTGGTCATCAAAACAGAATTACCATATAGCACAAAGCCTTCAGTGACTGCCACTTCACTGTGAAAGGGCAACTTTGAGCTGATGCTTTTGTAAGAATGTGGTGAATTAGTGAAAACATTCTTTAACCTTTTGACTATTCTGATGTTTAAACAAATTGTGGAAACCCTGAGTACCTTGGATGCTGAACATACGCAGCTATTAGCTACAATATTTAGCTACCAAATTACAGCGTTAAAAACTGTAACAATATTTAGCTAACAAGAAAAACCAAATGCATGAGCCACATTATGAATGTTCTGGGGTTTGATTGAGCATGTGAACTTTCAAAGTCACACTAATGGCATTGAATGCAATATAGAACTTTTTGTTAAAAGAACTGGGAAGTTGCTAAGCTTCAGTTGTTGGTTTAAAAAAGGGAAACTCCTCTCTCCCCCTCAACACAGAATTTCACTACAAGCACAGAATATTTTCTCTGTGCCTCCACTCCAGGAACAGTGAGAACAAGGGGTCTGTGACAGCACAGGTTTGTGTCAGCTGGCTCCCACAGACTCAAGGACTTGCCCAGAAGCTTCTCCCGTGGAAGGGCACCCACTCCCAGTTCCAGGATTGCCCAGCTGCTGATGAGTGAACTGCAGTGATAATATAATAAAAATATCTCCAATTGTCACAAAGCTGGGACACGGGGACTCATGCAAGATGAAAGCTTCCAAAATCTGCTCTGTCACAGTTCTGTGTCTTCCTGAGCTTTTCTGAGGAATGCTAACCCCAGGAAAGCTAGGAGGTATTGAAATGCATGCCTCTTCTCTTTTACCCCCTCCTGAAAATCTTTCAATATTTGGGGAAAAGAAAAAACTCAAACATTGTTACCTCCTGCTTGCAGACACTTTCAAAACTCCAACTGTTTTTCAAATGCTTTGTTTGGCATAAATAACATTTAAACTAGAAAAAAATCTGATTTAGGGACACCTCTCCTCTGCACTCGTTGTATACTTACAATTTCAAGTGTGCTAGAATTGAATCTCAGCCAAAACAAAAAGGAGCTCAATATTCTCCTTACATCAACCAGGGGATTTAATGGGGACAATGTGGGATGATTGATGACATTCTTCCTCTTCATCATTACCTCTGAGATCCACTCTTGGTAACCTGAAGAGGATAATCACCTCTGGAAAGGAGGGTTTGTGGTCAGAGTAGCTCCAGTCCTAGAGAGCCTGACAGAGGATTAAACAACTACTTTCTATTATTTGATATTGTTTTCTCTCATGTTGCTGCACTGATTTCTCCAGCTAATTTCTCTGTGGACATTGCAGGACGACGAGACACTCAGTCCTCAGAGAGCAGAATTAAATACAATTAAATACAAAACCCATTTCTTTCTCCTGCACACTGAAATAGAAATCTCCAAAGTTGTTCTGTTTCACCACCACTCCCTTTTGTGGCCCCAGCAGCTGTGGATTAAACCTGGCCTTGATTGTCTGCCACCATCTCCCTTCACCTTCAGAGACAAGGTTAACAATGAAAAGGTTACAGGGAACTGCCACTCCCAAAAATTCCAGCATCAAGGCTCCCTCTGCCTTCCTCCTGGGCCAGGAGACTCTGCCAGAGCCTCTGCTGTCTCTGGGGGCTAAAAGCCAATGGAAGCTGTAATCCCACAAAGGATCCAGCTCACCCCATGAACACTACATCTGCTCCTCTCTGGTTTTTAAATGCCATTGAACAAACCTCTGACAACTTGAGGAAAACTGAATTAAACTTCTCACTGGACAAATTGCCTGACAGTGGGAATAAGAAATGAAGGCTCTAGCTCTAGTCACCTTTTTGGTTTTTCTCCTGTGTTTAAAGGGAGTAGTAACACATTTTTTTCAGTTTTTGGGGTTTTTTTGTTGGTTTTTTTTTTTGTGGTTTTTTTTTTTTTTTGCAATAAAACCCACAAAATTATTGCTGAAAAATGAGATCAGCCCTTACATTCTGAGTGATTGTAAGGAGCAGTAAACAAAGCAGAGCCAATAGCACTAGGTTACTTTTCATACAATCAAGAGGCTCCCCTGCCACCCCTTCCTTTTGCAAACTGAAGCTAGAAATCACTAGGTTTAGATTTTGCATTGATTCTGATTTCTATCAGAGCATTTATTTCCAGTTTTTCTCCTCTTGAGCTGGCTGCTCCCTGTGGCCCTCAGAGCTTAGCATCAGGCTCTCCTTGGAATAAAAAAAAACAAAACCAAATCAAGTGTGTGCTCTCATTTAGACACCAACTGAGCTGTGCCAGCAATTGAAAGCCTGGCTTATTCCAAGCCTGGAACTTGGCTTTGTTTGTTGCAATGCCTCTTAAAGGAGGACACTGTCATCCAGAGGAATAACCCTCACTCTAAGGACATAAGGTTACAGCCTTCCCTGTTCCTTGTCTTCTCATCATTAACATTCTGGATTATGTGTTCTGAAATAAAAAAGAAAAAAAAAAGAGTAATTGTTATTTTTGCTTGAAAATATATCAATTTTCTTGAAAATAAATCAATTTTCTATCAATATATCAATCTTTCTTGAAAGATATTGTTTCTCTCTTTAGCTGGCCCTTCACCATCTTGCTCTAAAACCCTAAATAAGTGGGCAGACATGCCAAGGTACCATCAAGCACAGTTATCCTCTGAATTTTGCTCCTGATCTGCAGCCTAAGGCAGAGTCTGTGTGTGGTAGTTTCCCTCACCATCTACTAATTGGTGGCATCCCAATTGGAAAAAGACCAGCATTGCTTCCCAAAGCACAGGAGCAGATTACTTTGATTTTCCAAGTAGGTCATTCACTCTCCAAACAGAGAGCAGCTGACATCCTGCAGGAACACTGAAGGAGCACTAATAGAGCAGTGGCAGCTGTTGTCAGGAACATCAGCCTCTCCCAGCTTTGCAATGCCACAGCCACATTTTACACCTGCCCTGCTTTGATCTGCTGCAGATTTAAAATGTTTTGGCACATACCTTCACCTGCCAGTGCCTTCCCACTGGGACAGCACCATCACTCACAGCTTAGCTGCATCAATATCTGTCAGCACAGCTTCTCAAAACTCCTATTTTCCACTCTTGGTTGGTACTTTCTGTGTCTCTAGCTTTCAACTCGTAACTCCTGCTCCTCACACACACTTCAGGCTTTAACACAAGTGCCACAAAAACGATGGGTAAGAGTGACCCAGAGAAATTCAGTGATTTCAACATTCAGTTGTTCTGCTCTCTAATATTTTCATACAAAAAAAAATCCTGTTTCAAACTGCTAAAACTTTAGCAGGCCATTCTCCACTTCCTGATCAAAGGTTTTCCCAGAAAAAACTTGTACGACCAGGTTTGGAGCTATAGGCAAATGAACACAGTTCCTGTTGTTTTTTCCAAATTTCAACTATTTCAAAGACCACATTTTGTGGAAAACTGAGCTCACAAAGAGGAATATGAGGTAGACTCACCATGGTGCTTTTCCAGGGAGTGAGGAAATGAGCATTTCCAACCATCCCACTAATGCTTTGTACCTTCTGCTGCTCTGAGCAGCTCATGAAATAAAGGTTCTGCTCTCACTTCTGTGGTGTGGGAAGACTTTTTCCCATGCACAGTAATGTAGAATGCTGGAGTGGAGCTGGATACACTAATTTTACTCATGTGCTCAAGAACTTAAACAGGAAAGTTATCAGCTGAAGCAAGCACCTGCTGGAGCTCCCAGGCAGCACACACAAGCTGTAATGTCTGCTCGACAGCAGGACTACAACAAGTGAGCAAAAAGAGCTTCTCCAAGCCCTGAGTTCACCACAGTGAGAAATCCTTTGTGCTCTCTGTCACCTGGTACGTGGCCATCATCTTGACATAACCTGGGTTGTGTTTCCTTTGCTGGCACACACTTCAGAGATACAAAATAGGTCAGTGTTTTATGGTGAATAACATTCATTCAGCTCCCCAACATTCTCTCACTTAAAATTTCACCTTTCAAACACCTCACAAAGAAGGCAGAGCCTGCCCTAGTCCTGATGCCTTAAATGGCTCCCTAGAAACAGAGAGCAGGCAGGAATAAAGGGATAAAGAAAGGATTGATTGGAAAGGCCTTCAGAGGTACACTCTGGGCTCCAGAGGCTCCTGCCTCAGTGCATCCCAACATGGACAAGGACAGCTCCCTAGTTCTTCCCACTTGGATCTCAGCATCAATTCCCCAAGCAGAAGCCAGGCAAGGATGGAATTTGCCCAAGCTTGCCCCCCTGTCCCCAAGATTGTGGTTTGCAGTTGTTGGGCCTAGGAGGGTCTGGGTGTCCTTGGAGAGCTGGAGAGGCTTTGTTGTGTGTGTGTGAGCATGAGAGAACAGCACTGAACGAGCTCCAGGGAACTGCAGAGTGACACTGGGCAGGGCAGGGCTGGGAACAGAGAAAAGTTCAAACCTAAGGCATGAGTCCCAGAACTATGGCTCTGCTATCCAATGCCTCACAGCAGCTCCATTCCCTTTCCTAGCTGATACCTTCTTCAAACACTTTAATTTCTTTATTAAGTCTTGTGTCGTTTTTATTGTTAATCACTATTCTGCCATAGGATGACAGTAATTCAATATATTTTTTAGAATAATGCTACTGCCCCTCCAAAAATATTTAGCAGCCATTTACAATAAAATGCCTTGATGTTCAAAAGGTTCTGAAATTTGCAACAATTTGAATTCAATGTTCTACAGTGTTAAGGTTTCATCCAATAGTATTGGTCAACCTCCCCTACCTAAGCAAGAGTTCTCTACCAGAGTCAGAAAACCAAGAGGATTTCATTAGTTAGAGGCTTAAAATAACTCAGGTATACACCATTCTGGGAAAAAAAAAATAAGGTTTTTTTCTTAATTCTTCCTATATCTACCTTCATAATTTGAAATCATTCAACAGAGCTCTGCTGCTCACCAAAAATGTTATATTCATTCAAATGGAAGAGCCACTAAAATAAATGTATAAACTCTTTGCATTAAAAATAATAGGTTCTGACTTTCCAGCAGTTTTATAAACTATAATGAAAATATTCTTACTTAAGAATAATATAAAAATGTTAAAGCTCTCTGAAGGCTTCAAAACTTATTTTAATTGTGTGTGCATGACTGGTAATTGCTTCTCTCCTAACTACAGTGTGTGTGTAATTTGATTATCTTAAACCATGAAGGACAATAACCTTTACTTCCACACATTCAAAAAAAAATCTGGCAAAAGAAATCCATAGATAATTAGATCTCATCAACACATAACTCCTGGCACACTACACTATTGATAATTGAACTTATGACTAATGCTAGAATAGAAATATTATGTGAATGATTTATGAAAGAACTATCCTTGTACAACTCTTTCATTTCCTCATGGAAATAAAACTATTTCATATTTTTAATAATACATCATTTCATTTCCTGCAAGATATTCCCAAATGATGCTAAATGCTAGTAATGTTTATAATATTTTTCCAGCACACTCTTTTTCAAGTGGTAATTACAACTTGATATTTTCCTCCTCTCTTTCACCACCATTTTTATTCCCCTATGACTATTACCATAAGAAAATTCTATGATTTGCTTCAGTGCAAGGGATTTGGATGGGTTTAAGTGAGGAGAAGAGCTTTAGGTTGCTTTTGGGGAGTTGCCATGGCTCCTCTTCAGGATCAGCCTCGTGAGGAGCCCTGCTCAGCCCCGGTGGGGTTTGCAGCTCCCAGCTTGGCAAGAGCTCCTGCAGGCAGTGCACATCAGTGCTCCCAACCACAGGGGTCTGTCAGCTGGAGAGATACCAGGATGAGCTTTTGCTTTTTCTTTTATACCCCTAATACATACCCATTTATACAGTTTGATGTATTCTCAGTGCTTTTAGCCCCCACACTTGTAACTTCTGGGACTCATGCCTTAGGTTTGAACTTTTCTCTGTTCCCAGCCCTGCCCTGCCCAGTGTCACTCTGCAGTTCCCTGGAGCTCGTTCAGTGCTGTTCTCTCATGCTCACACACACACAACAAAGCCTCTCCAGCTCTCCAAGGACACCCAGACCCTCCTAGGCCCAACAACTGCAAACCACAATCTTGGGGACAGGGGGGCAAGCTTGGGCAAATTCCATCCTTGCCTGGCTTCTGCTTGGGGAATTGATGCTGAGATCCAAGTGGGAAGAACTCGGGAGCTGTCCTTGTCCATGTTGGGATGCACTGAGGCAGGAGCCTCTGGAGCCCAGAGTGTACCTCTGAAGGCCTTTCCAATCAATCCCTCCTTGATTCCTTTATTCCTGCCTGGGCTCTGTTCCTAGGGAGCCATTTAAGGCATCAGTGCCAGTCCCAATGCCAGCCCCTGTGGGCTAACACACATCACTGCTCTCCTCCTGGACAGCAAGGCACTGACCACAGCTCTGGGTGTGCCTGTCCAGCCAATTCCTTGTCCACAAGTGCCACTCCCTCCTCTCTGCCCTTTAGAGCCAGGGGTGCCCTGTGGGACAGTGCCAAACTCTGCCCAAGTGCAGGTGGATGGCATCTGTTACTCCTCCCTTACCCACCCATGCTGTAACTCTGTCACAGCCACAATTTTCCCTTAGTGAAGTCATGCTGGCTGTCACCAATCACCTCCTTATTTTCCATTGCATAGTTTCCAGGACAATGCAATCATAGAGTATTTAAAGATCATGTAGAATCTGCACTCTGGCAGGGCTGCTGGAAACAGACTTGCAAAGTCCTAAAAAGGACAGAAAAAAACCCACCAAACCCTAACTTGTACTTTTAATGTCTGGAGACAATGGAAATAAGGGTAAATTTAATTCACGAGGTTTTTTCAGTGTATACCAAGAAGCATGAAAAGATCCTTAATTTATTTCTTCTTACAGCTTAGTGTAAAGGTAAATAGACTATCCATTAGGTTTAAAATTGTATTTCATCAATTCCATTGGATAGCCAAGACCTTATCATCACAATATTGGTTAAAGTATGGCAGCAGCAAATGTCATGTCTGTCAGGCTCTAGTGTTCTGAGCCAATCCGTGTTAGATTTACTCTGAGTAAATGTCAGTGCTATCGAGAGCTCCCAGAAAAAGCAGATTTTTCTTTACAGACAAGCATTTAACAATAAATTGTCTGGCTAGTACAACAGCAGCAAGCTAATGACTCAGTCTTGCTTGCTGGGATGATTCGAGAGCTGTTGCACGACTGATTTCTCATCTCACGCAGGTCTCACACTCTTACCCTGCTGCCTCTGCACCACTGCGGGATGGCATTTACCAAATGGCTGCACCTCCTGCTCTATGGGAGCCTGGGGATTCCAGCCACCCCAGGATGCTTCAGAGAGGTTCACTTCATCAGTTACCTGGGACAGAGAAATTCCCTACAGTAAGGTCAAGGTTTAGGCAGTCTGACACCTCCGCTCCTCACAGAGCCTGCCCTGAGCAAACACAGGACCTGGCCAGCTGTGCCAGACATGCAGCATTACTCAGACCTGAAAAGCAACCAGAGAGCTAAGCTGAGGCTGGGAACTGCCCTCCCAGTGATGTCAGGGGGGTCCTGCCTCTGCAAACACCATTCACACAAAGTCCATTCATTACTTGAGCCATTACATCTTCCACATTCTCCTACTGTTGTCCAGTGGCAATTCTCACAGAGCAGACATGCAGAAAGCTGAGATAACCAGATCTCTGTTCTGTGTTTATCTCATCTGCAAGAAAAACTCCCTGGTTTTATGAGGTTGGGGATTTTTTAAGGCCTGCTTCTGAGCCTTATCTGTACAGAGTCACTCTAAACTCCCAGGTGCTCCACACAAGCCTGGCAGGATTCACTGCTATCCCAGGATGTTCTCCTTTGGATGGAAAATCCCTTCTGTTACTGTCCCCCATTGTTGTCCCATCCCTGGGAGTGCTCAAGGCCAGGCTGGATGGGGCTTTGAGCAACCTGGGAAGGTGGAAGGAGTCCCTGCATGTGGGAGGGGGAATGAGGTAAAGTGATCTCTTCCAACCCAAACCATTCTGTAATTGCTCCTGCTCTGGGAACTGTTTTCCATTTTACCCTCAGTTTCTTAGCTCTTTCAAACAAAGAGAAGATAGCCAAAAAAAAATTTAAAAAAGACAGAGAAAGCAACACAGACAAAAAAAAAATGCACATTGGCACCTTAAGGCAGACTAGCACCCCCAGATATCTGCCCAGTAGGGTTTAAAATAGAATTTGCATTAAGGAGATGCCCAGCATTCATCTACTTCTAACTTGCACCGATGCCAAAGGAACCAAATATCTCTTTGAGGTTCTTAGGATCTGGATGTGCTGGGTTGAATGTGCAGAACTGTTCTAAGAGCAATGCTGTCCCCTCTGTCCCTCCCTCCTTGGTTGTTTAAAAGAGCACAAGACCTCTCAGTGCTCCACAGTAGGAAAGGAACTGCAGGTAACTGAGAGTTTCAGAGCTGCTAGAGGTTGGGTGGCAATAAAAGTAAAGTAATGCATTGATTCCAGCCTTTCTTTTGAGTAAGGATTCCCCTGCAGACTGCACTTGAGCATTGGCACCTTAGCTTCCATCGCTTCCATGTCCCAGACTGAAAGGACTGAAAAAAGGAATCTTGCTCTGAAAAGATCTTTGCAACTGTGTGCTTTGAGGAAGAGAAGATCCAATATCTTGGGGTTTAGAGGAGTGTGTGCCTTGCAGAAAAGACAACCCACACCTCTGGGGTTTAGAGGAGTGGCAGCCAAAGTCCTCTTTCAGGTTATCAGAGCTTATTCCATCTGAGAGTTTGCTGGGAAGGAGGCTTGTTAGCACTGCCTGGCAGAGAACAGTCAAGCAGAGAAGGAATCTCACTCCAAGCTCAAACAGCAGCTTGTCTGCAGATTTGAACAGGAGGAAAAAAGAAAAAAACAAAGACAAGTTGAGCAGGTTTATAAAAGACACGATCCCCTGCCATTCTGGGGAGGTGCACCAAAAGAAGAGACATCGCTGCCAGAGCAGCCTGAGAGCAGACACCGCTCCAGGCTCCAGAGCTGCTCTGCCACCTTCACTTCTGTGCAAAAATAAACCAGTTTTGTAATCAGAATGGTGCTGGATTGTGGCATGTAATGCAGGGTTTAGCCACCTTCTCTGCCAGGGAATGAGCTCTGCCTGAGGAAAACTCCCAATTTCTTCACTGCTGCACACACAGTGCCTCAGTAGGGCCTCACCACTCAAGCTGTTCTGGCTGCAGTTTGAACAGATGAATAGGATTTCTGCTCTCAGCTGTTAAAGATCCCCTAAATATAGGCTACATATTACTACAAAGTAGTTTTCCCCCTAGACCTGTTCTTTCTGTACCCCTTGTGAGCACCTGGTGACTTCTGGATATAGATTAGAAATCATCTTTAACCCAGACAGGCATTTCCAAGTAGGTGTTCAATTATGTCCTGCCTCAGCTCTCCAGAGAATAGATTTTACTTTCATTGGTACAACTGGTGCACAGATGACAACACTATTTAGAAAAGAGAGTTGATGCTTAACCACTGGGTCATGCAGAAATCAGAGATCTCCCAGCTGCACCGTGGAGAAGATTATGGATGTGTGTAAGTTTAATGAACAGCAGATTTGACACATTTCTTAACCCTAGGATATCTCTCCTTGCTGTACTCCAGGAAAATGGATCAATCTGTAGCCAGTGTTTCTGTAAGGCCATCTGTTATACACATCTACCTCTTTTAGAAATGATCTTCAGCAGTTAAAACTTTTTCTTCAAACACACAGAAATGTCTATGTGCATGGAAATATGTACATAAAAAATGTACATCTCACAGGATTTCCTCTCACATCACATACATTTTATACATTACTTATTTACAATCACCTACAGAGTCTTATTCTTTTTTAGCCTCTAGACCAAATCCTTCTGATCTTGCATATTTTACATCTGCTTTAATGAAGTTCACTACCCAGTTTCTCTAGAAATTCCCATGAAGATTTCCTTTCTTATACATTCAAAGACAACACATAGAAACTGAAAGGGTTTCCTATTTCCATTACAACTCAAAAGGACAAGTTAGATAAAGTTCCTGCTGGTTGTCAGGAACAGCTGAAGGGGTGAATCTGAACTAAGCACAGTCCAATTTTCAGTTCTTTACTCTCATGAGCTATAAGGCATTATCCAGGGAGGGAACCACACCATAAATATTTGCACATGCAGACAGAAATGTAAAAGCAGCAATAATGTTACAAGTCTGTGAAAGGACTAAATGCAGGAGCTCAGAAATCATAGGTGAAGGGTAGCAAGGGTTTGTTCTCTTCTTGTGCTTATGAAGGGAAATTCATCTTACAGAAGACAAGGTTTTAAGTGGAGAATGTCATCCAGAAACCTAAAGGCCCTGAGTAACTGTCTAAGCTTAATGGGTCTGGAGAGAACAGAGAGTTTATAGTAGTTTAAGCAAAACATGATTATTAGATGTCTGAATGTAACTACATAATATCTCAACCCCCACATAATTTGAATTTATACATATTCTTCATGGAACACAAGTAACAAGTTATAGATTATAGGGAATCTTAAGAACCTTGTTAGACAATATTAAGAACTAAAGGAATTAAAATCAGGGTGTCTTTCCTGCTGCCATGCATTTCCTACATGAAGTGATACAATTCCAAATTCAAAATAAATGTTCTTGGATGATAAGAAAGAATAACTAGTGGATGGCATATGGGGATACGCATCACTTGGTATTTACCTCGCTGTAAAAACATTTTCAAACAAATTGCTTTGTAACATACATCTCATGGAACTGAGGAGAGCCAAAATGCATCCCAGGTAATAGAAGGTTTGAAAAGAGAGCAGGATTTAGAGATGATTTTTGATTCAGATATCCATCAGCACTTCCCTCAAGTCTTCCTGTTTCCCAGTAGATTATCTCTGGTAGTGATAAATCACAATCAGTGGAAGATGAGGTTTTCTCTTGAGCAAGAAGAAGGAAAAAAAATAAATCCTTGATCTCTCATCTGTAAAAAGGACAAGTGCACTGGCCTGGCTTAGTCAGGCTCAGGGCTCAGTAAGTCACTTATCACTACTCACAGCTTGTTTGAGCTCCAAATCTACAACCACACTGGCTCAAAGTTTCCCTTTAATGGTATTTGGACTCACTGATGCTCCACAAAGGTTCCACAGAAATAACTCCAACACTCTGAAGGGCATTTTGCTCCTGTGCCCCTCTACAGTTAATTTGAGGCGATCAAGCATCAATCTGCATAAGGGCTGAGAAAAATCTGCTGCAAATACAATGCTCACTACCCAGCAAGAGTGAGAGCACCTATTTTACTTTCAAGAGAGAGGCAACTGGGCAAAATTATGAGATGTTCCATCATCCCACATAAGTGTCTCAGAAGTGGTTGTTATTTTCACACGTTCTCATGGATTTATGCTGTTGAACAGGAGATAAAGGCTCTTGGGAGAGGATTACTTCAGCTCACTGGGAATGAAAAGCGATTTCTGACATTCTCTCACTTCTTCCAAGACAAAACTTGAATTGTAGAATTTAGTCTTTGTTCATATTTAATTGATCATCTTCCTAAAAGCATTTAAGTCTTCTGACCCACTTGTAGAAATCAAGAGACTTAGGTCACTTCTCATTTCCAGCATATTGATATAACCATTTCACTCCATTTTGTTCAGCTGAAAAAGCTTTTCACTGAGATATTTATTCCCTTTTCTCTTCTTTTCATGTGTTTTACAGCTCAGCAATATCCTTATAATAATTTTGTCAATAACCACACAACATCAAGCTCCTTCATTGTACTTGTGACTGCTGCTCCATAAAAAAAGCCTTCTGATCATTTTGTCATAAACATCTGCCAAGCCAAAGCAATCCTTACTTAACTATAGCTGATCAAAACTGTAAAGAGTATCCCAGAGTGGGTGGCCATAAATATTTCCCTCTCAGCATATTTTTTGTGATTATTTTCATTGTCATTATCAGCATTACAGTGGCAGCCCACGGTGATCAGATGAAGCCAGCAGCCTTCATCCATTATTCCTGACAGGCTTCACTCCTCACATGCATCACCCTCATCACCTATGTACATGTTCTAGTGCTGAATTTCCTTTTATTTCTCCTGCCTGCAAGGTCACGAGGGCTTCTCTACGTGATGCTCAACAATCTCCTGTCCTGACAACGTGTCCCAAACTTGGAGCTTTGATTGGGATCACAGAGATCACAACTTGGCCTGGGAAAGAAGGAAGCTTCTCGTGTGAAGCTGCCCAGGACAGGTGTTTTCTTCCAGAGAGTGACACAACCTCTTCATTCAATAATCCAGATCCATACTTTGACACTTCTCAAGTCCTGAAGAATTTTTTTGTTCACATTATTTCCTTCTACGAAAGAAACTTTACCAACAAGGAGTGGAAGTTGTAAAATATCTACATAAAGTGCAGGGGTGTATTTATCAGCAGGAGCCCAACTTGCTTTTTCTGCCCAGTACATGAAAATAACCCAAAAACTATTAAAAGGCTCGAGAATCTTTTGTGTGTGTTCACCTCCATGCACAGTGAGGGAGTTAACAATTAAATCCATTGAAGACTAGAACTGGATGTGATAGAAAATATTTCAATGCCATTCCCAGAAATTATTTGTTGAGATTTTTGGGATGATTCATCCTATTCTTCTTTTCAAGATAATTCAGAGGTATCAGGAGTCAAGCACTTACATTCTATAAAGTCCCTTATTTTTTTTCTTGGTAATCCTACCTATATTTTGCTTCACACTTTTTTAATACATTATACTTTGGTTATGCAACTTAATATGTTACTGTAACTCATATCCCATAGACAGAGGGATGAGTGTTTAATTACAATATGTATTTTTGCTTAAATATCAAAGTGTAGCACTCACATCAAACACAAACTTCAATCTGTTCAGACTGGAAATTAAAGAAAACATGGCAAGCCATTATTTTTAGAGTTGTTTGTGGATATCTTGTGACTTCAGGCACTGTAGGCTTCTTTCCTTGAAAAGGTCATATCATTCTTCAGAAAACTAAAAAGAACAAAATACCTGAGATTCCTTTTATTTCTTTGTATATCACTGTTCTAAGGCAGGTCTGAAGTGAGAAACTAGCTGAGGTTTCAGAACTCCACTGGAGACACCTTCCAGTTAATCTGACCTCTTTTTTAACAGTAATAACTAAAAAAAAAAAAAATTAAGAGTTTAGACATGCCCTTGATTTGTTTCAAAGGGCACATTCTGCTTTTGAAAACAACATCAGTTCAGATAACTCCTGAAGCTCTCTGCAGTAGCATCCTCCAAGGAAAAAAAAAAATCAGGAATTTTACATCTGTGGTGTTAACTCTTAAGCTTCCCTGCCTGTTTTAAGATTCTTTTTATAATGACAGAGAATATGTAAAATCAAGTTTGGCTGCCTGAAGTCTGCTACACTTTAATATTGGTGTGGATAATAACTGTGATACCAAACAGGCTCTCAGAGACTTTAGTCAGTAAATCTGTCTCTGTAGGGGTTGAAACATCAAGAAAAGATGACCTCAGATCTCCTTCAAGTCCAGTCTAATCTTAGCATAAGCTTTTAGGGGAGTTTGTAATATTTATACGAAAGAGAGGCAAAACCTTTGCTGTACCTGAGCTTATTTTCAGCAGATTTCTAACCACACCCATACAGGACAAGGAATTCTTATTGCATGCTTGTTGAAACTGCAGATTACAAAATTATTTCCCTGCATTCCTTCCACTAAACTTAATAGATCTATGCATTACTCTATCAGCAGCTTTCACAGTAAATATGAGAGCTTTGATAAAAAATCATCTTGGTTTTCCTTTGTGGCAGAAGGGACATTTCCCTTGGGTAGGCTCCAGCACAAAGCCCACAAAACCCCAAGTGTGGAAGCAATCATCCACATAACTGCCTGGTAATAATCAGCAGGAAAGAAAAAAGGACATTTCAGTGCTGCATGGTCTCAAATGTGTCTTAAGCAATGTTCAGGGCCACAACAACTCAGGTACAGAGCTCTCAAAAGCTGGATTATAGTCAAGAGATTAACATGGTGAACGCAGGATGACCACAAAAGTGCTCATGCCTGAACCAGAGGTGAGGGCACCAGCATGAAAAATAAACACACTTGTGTTAAACTAAACAAATTACAAAGTAATTGAAAATTTAAAGGTAAAATGAGGTAAAAAAAAAAAAATAATACAAACTTTGCTTTGTCTTTTGGAAGACTTTACCAACACTTTTCTGCTTCCAGCAGCCAAAATCACCTGCAAGTGTGGATTTTTTTTCTCAACCATGTCCTTTGTTTTCCTGCATAAAGTAAATGCCATTGTCCTCTCTGCTACACTTTTAAACCATTTTACACTTTTACTACTGGCACACCTGCAGTTTGCTGTAGTCCTTGGGGTCACTCTTCCATCCAAACTAATCCTTTATTTCAGTGACATCTGAGTACTGAAGAAAAAATGTGATTTATTTGAAATTTTGCCAGTTAATATATCTATAAAAACAACAGCCTGGTAGAAACACCCCAGTTTCTAGTTTTCCAGAACTGTAAATACGGTGCAAACCCCATCTCACATATTTTAATGTAAATATTTTAAAAGAGAGGGAGAGAAACAATCTTATCTTTTCCCTTTGGCTAGGGATATCTTTTGGCAATAAAATATAGGTAGACCTTTAAGCAGAAAGAGCAATATACATTCATCTATGAGCTGTAAATTTAAGCTCATGAGTCTTTTTATGTTTAACCAATTCGACATCAGAATTTCCCAATACTAAAAACAATCTTGACCCTTTCATTTGTGGTATAATTGTCCCCCTTTAGCTGGGGTCTGACTGCCTGCCCATCTGAGGGGATCTGCTCTCATGTGATAAGGCCAAGAGCTCTGCAGGATAATAACACTCCAATTTATTCACCCACAAAAGCAATCTGCTCCAAAGTGCCTCATTCTGGTAACAAGCCTGAAAATGGCAACTCTGAAATGGCCCAATCTCAGGAAAACGTGTTCCCAGTGTAAAAGGCTTCTCTATTCTACTGCACAGGGCCTGGCCAAATGAGAAAGGAACCTCATTTTTCTGCCCCTTCACTCGTCTGAGACACTTTTGTCCTTTTGCTTTTGGTCTGGCAAGCCAGGCAGCTCTGCTCCCATGTCCCAATAGGTGCCAAAAGTACCAGTTTGTGTTCAGTTCCTTAATCTCTCTTGACCTGTATCTCCCATATAATAAAAATAACTCACTGGGGTAAAACCTAATTCAGACACGCGGAGTTGTTTCAGGAGAAATGAACCTTACACACTGTGAGTACAGCTGGGCAGAAATTCCATTTAACTCCTTTTGACCTGAAAAGAGCAAGCTGTACCAGGCAGGCTGCACAATTCCTGCAGTCCAGGGCAGGAAAATGTCCTTCCTGCTTCCTCTGGGCTGCTCTATATATAGACATTATTAATATGCCACCATAAAATTGTCTACTCCCTCTCAGATTTAGCCACAGAAATTTTTAATAAGTAATGTGTCTAATGTATTAGATATTAAACTAGACATTAGCTGCCAGACCTCACTAAGCTGTGCAAAATTATTTTAGCTACTTATCAAGGTGATATCTGCTGCAATCTCATTTTTAACAAAGCACTGGAGAAGGCAAAATTTCTCACGCAAAGCTCACGGAAGGACCTTGTCATTGCCCCTAATCAAAAGGGAGCAAATGAGTTCTGCCAAAGGAATTCATCTCTTTCCTCCTACATGCACAAATAAGGAACTTCTGCTTCCAGGATCTTCAGGAATGGAGCTCCTCGTTCTCTTACTGACACCAACCACTTAAATGACAAATATACATAATAAACCTTTGCCTGCCCTCTTTATTTAACATGGTTTTTGCTCCACTTACACACTGCTAAATTCCTTCTCTTTGGAAACACAAACCAGAGGTGCTGCCATACAAGTTCTCAGCTTTTATGTCTTTAGTATTCTTAGTTTTATGCCCTTTATTTGCTGGGCTGATGTTTTAAAATAGGGGTAGGAATTTATGCTCTAAACCAGCCATGAAGTGGGTCCAGTTAAAAAACTCTCATATGTGTAAAAAAGAAAGATGTCATGGACATGGATAGTTATCCACATAGCTGGAAAAAAAACAAAAAACAAAAGAGGGTAGGCATAAAACTCCTCATGAATAAATCAAACACGCAAAACTTGGCCAAGAGATTGATACCACACCAGAAGGCAAGAGAGGGGCTGAATTAATTGCTTGAACCTAAATATACATTCATATTTTTATAGCTTTGTAGAGCAGACAAGTCCAAAATACTTCAAAACAGATGTGTTGAGAGGACAAAAGAAAGTATTCAGAAGAAATTACAGTCCTCTGCAAGCTCCTGCCCACCACAGGAGATGGCATTGCACTTTGCATGTTAATTGTTCAGCAAAAAGCTCTTTGTCTGACTACAACTGAAATCTGTGATGTTTTTATCCAGCAATACATTGGCGAGTGCTAATAAGTGGGGACTGATGAATTATTCACCACCAAATTTGTACATTTGGACTGAATTCTTATCTCCTGATGCTTTTGCTCCAGATTCCATCAGCACTGTCAGATACTGGAAGCTGGAGTAGCACAAACCAGGGGAAAGCTCTCCGGTCCAAAAGAAGAAGCGAAGGCTGAGCTGCCCCCCAGTCTGCTTTACACAGCTCCTTCTATGGTTCTGGCTCCATCTGCTCTTAGTCTGAAGCATTCCTCATGTTCCCTGGGGAAAATCATTGATCAGTTTAATGAGCATGGCCAAGGAAGGCTGACCAGAGGGGTGGAGGAGGAGGAGGGATGAGCTGAGACCTTTGTTACTCACACCACCTAACTACCCACACCCCAGCAAGTCTGACAGACTCCAAACATTAAAGGAACTGAAAGGAAAGCTTCATTTTGAACCATGCTTCTCCACACATGTCAAACAGCCTGTGAAACGCCTCAGATTTGTCTGAATCCATTAAAAACGGCTGAGGGGAAAAAAAAAATAGCAATTCATGGTTGAATATGTGCTCACCAAAACCTCCCCTGCTTTAACTCCTGATAGCTGAGTTGATCCGAGGGGTGCAAAGCACTGAGCACAGAAATGGAAAAGTGAAATGTGATTATTTTAAAGAACACAGCCGTGTAAAATTGGATTCCTCCAAGGAACCTGAGCACGTCCATTGCTCTCCCAGCCAGCCCTGCATGGATTTAGGGCAATCAGCAAAGGCTGCTCGTGGCAAACCACAGATATTTAAAAGAATGATGCTCCAGAGCCATGAGGAGATGTGATCATCTTCAGGAGCTCAGGTGAAGAGGTGTCACAGGTGTGGAATTTGGGACTGGAACACAGCAGCTCCCTGAGATCCAGCAGGGAACCTCCCAACAGCAACACTTAATTTGCACTCTCCTGACAAAGCCACACACACACAACGACATAAAAGCCAGCAAGAGGAGGTTAATGGCAGTGAACTAGAATAAAACTAAATGTCACTACATGTTACTTTTCTGTAGAACCTTCTAAGTAGATAAGACATGTTCAGGAAGCTGTAAAATGTGCCCTTTCCTTACAAGAAAAAGGTCAGTTCTGTGCTAACAAATTGTAATCGGTTAGTCATAAATGATCATATCAGCAGCTGAAATATGGTACCTTACATGTAATTTAAATATTGTTACAACTGCTGGAGTCACAGAGAAGCCCACTTTGCACGGTGCAAACCCCTGCATGCATTGGAATGATGCAATCCACGAAAATGTGAACACAATATCATGTAGAAGGAAGAAATTACCAATTTCACAGCAATGAAACATGCTTAAAGAACCAATTGTACATTTGCCTTTGGCATTAAAGAGCAGTACAAGAAATGCTCCAACATATTCTGTGATTCAGTGGTTCTCTGCTGCTTTAGGAGACCAGCTCACAGCACAATCAGCTCTGCTGGTTTTCACAGCAGTGAAGGAGCAGAAGTTTGGCTGCTCAGAGAGCTGAAGTTCCCCTGCACAGTTCCCAGCACAGTTTTATAAAGAAGCACACAGAGCAGCAGGAAATTGCCTCCTGCCTCTCTCTCAAGGAATAAAAACCAGCAGCAAAGCCAATATTAATTAGCAAAAACCCAATACCACAAATGCAATATTGGGATAGTTTTGTTAAGATAAAATAAACTAGTTCTTGTCTCAGGGCCAGATGAGACTTTTACTATGCACCTGTTATTTGTGTGGCACAGTGATGCTATTATTAATGATTTTTTTTTAACATTTCAGTGGTTATTTCAGCATTTCTTCCTGTTCTGGTGTCCAGAGTCCTGTTAGGTCCAAGTGTCCCATTCAGAGAGGGTTCAAGTTATGGGGTGCAGACAGACTTTCCTAAGAAAAATACACCCTGAGCCTCCCCCTGCTGAGAAATGCCAAACTTAATGCTCAGTTCAGAATAATCTTAGGTTTATTTGGCAGTGATTCCTTACACTGGTGCAGCACATACCATGCTCAATAGGAAAAGGCTAACCATCGATATTATTTTAATTCCCAGCCAGTAACGAGCCTGTACAATGAGGCTGTGGGTGTTTTGCTCCTTTGAGCACTGTATTGAGTCGTGTGTTTCAAAGCTGGCAGGCCTCTTTAAAGCTGAAATGCACACACTGCATGCTAATGCTTGTTCTGAGGCAAGAACAAGTGTATTCAGCCCTAGCACACACTCAGAGCCACTTCAGTAAAATTTACTCATGCTAATATTTTGCAAAACGCAGGGAAAGGATATAATCAGCGAGCAGAAATGCTGCAGCTCCTCTCTGCACTCACACTGGAGCACTTTGCTCTGAAATACCCTTTTGACACTGCATTTTTAGTGTAGCTACTAAAGGAAAGGCTAAAAAGGCATTTTTAGTGCAGCCTGTGGGGCTGCCTGTGCTCTCACACATCACTCCCAGGGATAACGAGGCATTTGTCTGCTAATGACTTAAATAAGGTGGTAAAAAATGACTGAAGTGGTTATGGTTCTTGGGTTCTTTTCTAAAACTCCACTTCTATGTCCTTTAAGACAAAGCCTGCCTGGATTATGCAGATAAGCTTGGGTGTATCCTAATTATGTAAACTTAAAGAAAGATCATTTGCAGTGCTCATTTGATTCATACCATGCTGCATTTCCCAGGAAATGCAGTTCTTTTCAGAAAGGTGCAAACTCTGTTCAGCTAAGGAAAGAGATCAACACAGCTTCCATTGTCTGCTTCATTTCTGATGTTAATTAAAGAGAGGCTAAAGAAACAATGCTCATGAAACTTCTGCTGATATTTCAGTTCATTTTTAAATTTTTATCTCTAGGTTTTACAAATGGTGAAAATCTGAATTGCAGTGAGGTCAATGACATCTTAAATTTCTCTTTAGCTAAACCAGGCTCTGAGTGACTCAGAATTTAAATTCTTGCTTGAAATAGCTTAGCACTGAATCTCTTTTATTTTTAAAGGTTTCTGTTTCTTCAGTCTCTGTCCAAGGGAGCTTCCACCCAGTCACACAGAAAACCAGTGCTAATGGTAGTAATTATACTTTAGATGACACTGTCTCACTTAAATCTGTAATTTTTGAAGATAAATTTACTATTCAAGCTGTACTTTCATAATGCAACGAGCCCCCTGATCCCCTCCTTTGGAAAACTTTCACTTTAAGCTCCCTTTTGGGTACATAAATCTGCAGGAAAGGCAAAGCTGCACCCAACCCAGAGATACTTCACATGTGAGTTTGTACCACAGCTATTTCGTGTTTGCTGATCCAGTCACCAATCCAAGCTGCCCTCAGTTTCACTATTGCCCTTTGATAATAAAAGCAATATTCTAGGACAAAGTTATGCACCTTGCCTACAATTTGAAGGCTACAGAGAATCTCTCATCCTTTTCTGAGGCATTTCCAGAGCAGCTGGGACTGGAAATGAAGCAGAGGCACTCTCAAGGTGGCAGCTTTGTAAGGAACATTGCCCATTTCTTTCTTAATCTTTTAATCCTACTAATCCATGTTATTTACTCTCTTTTTTTTTGCCCTCCTGTGTCTAAACTGATGCTTCTGTCCTTGCCAAGGCACTTTCTGCTCTTTCTTGTTTATTGTTTACTCTGTATTTTTGAAAGGAGCATTAGAACAATGTTTGCAATAAGTTTCAGTGATTTTGACAGAGCTTGGACTGATCCAAGGTGAAAATTTAAAAGGTATTTTTCAACCAAGTCATAAAGTTTTAGAAGAGTTTCCTTATGACAGTGATGACTTAGTGATAGAATTACTTACTGAAAGGACTGCATGTCAGATTTCATCATACAATTATCATTGTCTGTGGTAAGAGAAATGAACTGAAAGAGGAGAGCTTTCCATCAGCACCAAGGTTCTTCCACAATGCTGTAAAATCAGAGTGCCATAAAATGGTTTAGGTTGGAAGGTTAAAAATCATCTCATCCCACCCCTGCCATGTGCAGGGAACCTTCCACTGGACCAGGCTGCTCAAAGCCCATCCAGCCTGGCCTGGGACACTTCCACTTCCCATGTTAGAGATGAGTGCCTCATTTTAAATAAAATCAAATATCTGTGGCTCCATAACTTGCTTTCCAAAACATTGTCCTTCAGCTACTTGAGACTGTGACATGAACTGAAGATGCCTTATGGTTTTCCTATTAAACTTTGCATATGAGTTTTACCTCTGAGTGAAATCACAGAATTCAGTATTTCTTCACAAGGAATCAGGTGAAGTGCCTTGTGTTCATCCTGCTCCCCCTCCACACACACAGACACAAATAACCTCACTGGAAATGATGCCAAATGCCTGGGAAGATTACAAAGAGAAGTTTATCAAGCCCCACGCAAGACTTCCTAATGGCTTTTCTTGCCCTAAGACACTTCACCACCTTCATAAATTCATTTTCAGTGGGCAAAATTTAATTTGCTATAGACAAGATTAAAAGGTCATAGAGGAAACATTGTCATTCAGTTTGCCCTTTCAAGTCAGTCCAAAATATGATATATGATCTGCTTAATTATGTTAGAATTTGGTGTGACTACCCAGCTTCTCCAAGCTCCACCTCTTCACCATGGTGAGCATCCCTGAGCAGCTCTAAACTGCCACAGGGAGAGGTCCAAGGGTACAAAACTCACAGCTATGAGCTAGGCATGCTAAAATTCCCATTAGCTCCTCTGAGTTGTCAAAAAAGTACAAAGAATTAGCAAGTACAAATGTAGGATCTGGCTGCTACAGCAGATAACAGGATGCAGAAGGTTAAGGGAGATTAAAAAGACCTTTTTTTTTTTTGTTCACACCACTGCTGCCAGTATGCTGTGAATATTTTAAGCATGCAAAGGTTCAAAAAGCAAGTAAATTACCAGATGAGAAGTCTAAAGGAAAGAAACTAAACCAAACTATTCCCCGGTCTGGGAAAGAAAAGGACAGAGAATGGGAACCAGGTAACTGCTCAGTGCACAAAACTGACTTTTTTCTCCAATTTTTCTTCATCAAACACATATTTGTGGGAAGTGCATCACCCACAGCACTGTTGGTGTGGAGAAGGTGCTGTCACACCTACAGGAGCCTACAGGAAAGGTGGAGAGGGACTTCTTATAAGAGCATGCAGTGACAGGACAAGGGGGAATGGCTTCAAAGTAAAAGAGAGAAGGTTTAGATTGGATTTTGGGAGGAAATTCATTCCTCTGAGGGTGGGGAAGCCCTGGCACAGGGTGTCCAGAGAAACTGTGGCTGTCCCTGGATGCCTGGCAGTGCCCAAGGCCAGGCTGGGCAGGGTTTGGAGCAGCCTGGGATGGTAGAAGGTGTTGAACAGGATGATTTTTAAGGTCCCTTCCAACCCAAAACCATTCTGTGATTCTGTATCCAAGACTCAGAGGACAAAAGAGAGAGGCAGGTCGCAAGGAAAAAAAAAATTTAAAAAAAAAATCCTTCTGACTGTAAGTTATTTGCAAGTCACCTGGTGGTTTCACAGCTGTGGTTCTGTTGGAAGTCGTAAAAATAACCTGAGTTATGGGAGGAGTGAGGGGCTCAGCCAGGGCCCTGCTCAGTGCTGCTCAGAGTCCTCTTGGCTCTGACACAGGAGCATCTGCACACCCCTGACAGCCCAGGCTGGAGCCCTCGAGGTCAGGGAAGGTCATGTTACCTTTGTAGATGAATAAAGTGCTAGTTAACAAAATGCAGAAAACAATCAAAGTGCCTCAGGAGCACCACAGTTTTTAATACAAATGGATGCCTTAAGTGGCTACTTAGAAACAGAGAGCAGACAGGAATAAAGGAAAAAGGTGGTTTTTATTAGGAAGGGTTTCAGGTGCACACTTTGGGCTCCAGAGGTTTTGCCTCAGTGAATTTCAAAATGGATGTCTGCAGGTCAGGAGTGCTTCACACTTTTATATCAATATCAATTCACCAACTAGAATTTAGTTAATGATGTGATTTTCCCCAGCTTGCTCCCCTCTTCCTAAGATGATGGTTTAAAGTTTTTGTTTTTGGGTGTCTTTGAAGAGCAAGTCAGAGGTTTTGTTATCTCTATCTTAGCATAGAGAACAGCATTTAACAGCTACAGAAAACTTTAGAGTCACACTAGCAGCACAGGATTGGAAAAATATAAAAGTTAAAACCTAAGGCATCAAATTAAACAAGAGACAATCCTTATTTCTGAAACTAAGTTCAGAATGCAAAGCCTCTCCACAGCTGCAGTCACACTGGATTTCAGTTTGCTTCTGTGGTTTTGAGCAAGCAAAACCATGAGCCTGATCCCAGGATGTGCTTATTATTCAAGTGGAGAACTCAAGAACACTCAAGTCTTTTTGGAATAGGTCTCTGATATTCTATCTCACATTTAACCTTTAATTATAAAATGAGAGGGACAAAGTATCTTTGTCTCTTACTGTATTATGATAGGGATTTAAATGGGTTCAGGTGTTTGTAGCACAGTGGTTAGGCAAATGGGGAGAGTAATTTGCAGAAATGACCACTGTGTCTCACTCAATGGATTCAAAATATCCTCAACTTCTATGCATAAAATCTTCATCTTTGCCCTAATACTTAAGAAGCAGGGGCACTTATTAACCTGACACAATTCTCTGTTCCACTGACATTATCTCCTAAATTTATATTGTTACAGAAGACTGAATATTCCCATAATGAACTTGCTCATAATGCAATTGTTAATATCTCTGTTCAAATCCAGAATTATAGGAGATTTAATTTTGTTGTTGTTTAGAGCTTGTGTAGTCTGGGGTAGAGATAAAACCTGGTTAGGTTGGGTTTCCTCGTTCCTGACTTTATTGTTATTTAAAGGGACATCATTAGAATATTTTAAACCTTTCAGAAGTCATAAACAGCATGGAAAAGTTAATTAACCACTTTTAATAGGCAAAACTGTAGAAAAGCAACCAGAAGCTTCAAGCAGTGTGAGGGGCAGTGTGTGTATTTTGGGACATTCCACTGTGCTGTACTCAAGGATCCTAAAATAAACACCGAGGTAAAAACTCCTTTTCCCTATAAACCATGTTTTGCTTTTGATTTTAAGACCAGGGAAAGGCAACAGTACAACTAAATTATTGAGTTGTTACTGAGAAAAGATGTTTACCTGCAATTTCTTACAGAAAATGAGATTATGATCATCCTGTTCAGAAGATAGAATATTGTGGACCAAAATATCAAAGCCTTCATCTCACAAAGAGTGAGGAATAGCAAATTCACATGGGTGCTGGCTGGACTGCAAAGCATAAACCCTGCCTGTGCAGCATTATCACCTCCCAAAGTGCTCAAATGTTAATCCATTCTCACTTCCCTAAAATGTTTGTCCATGAGGAGAGGTATCCACTATAAATCATATGTGAAAGGGTGTGTTTGTAAATGAAATGTATATGTTGGCCATATATGTATAAATGTATAGCCATTTCATATGGCTAATGAAATCACACAACACATCGTGAGAGACATTTAAAACCCTCTTTTTTTGATTATTAGAGCCAAAAGTTATTCTTAAAATCCTTTTTTATCTTTTATGGAGTGAACTTATAAATTTGTGATATTTGTGACTGCAAATAAACTGATGTCAGCTTGCTTTATTACATTTATGTCTCACATCTGCAGAGCTCTGAAGAAGCCAATTCAAGATTTATCTCATTAAGGTATCTCAAATAATCTACCTTCCTTTCTTTTTATAAATAACATAATCCAGTTCAAAAAAATATGAACACCTCATGTTTAGGAAGAAACAACAAAACACCCACTAGCAAGCACTCACTGATAAAATATTAGATATACCTTTCACTTTCTACAATGCCCTCAATTCTTCCCAAGAAGAGGAGATTTCCTGAGTCACAAAAATCAATAGTTCGGAATATCCAAATAAATGTTTTAAAATAGTTATGCAGGCAACATGTCAGTGGTGACAGACAGATGAAAACAGAATATTTCCAGAGAGCACCAGCACTGGAACTCACATGCAGCACAATGAGAACTGAAATTTCTTCCGTCCCAAAGAATTCCTTGAGGACAGAACACAAAACCAGTTCACTTCTTTTTTTTGGAAAACACATTTCCTAAATCCCTTCCTAAGCAAAACAACCTCGTGGAGCATCCATCACACGTCACATACTACCAGCAGTAAGCAAGTTCATTCCCTGTCATATTAAAAATCAGTGAAAGAATCATTAAATCTTTTTTTTTTTTTAAATATATTCTCCAGCTGAGCTGTGTTTTCATCTTTTGTGTGGCAGATGCCTCAGCACTGCTGCTCCAGCCCTGGGTGTGTTCCACAGCCTGCTGAGAGCCCAGGCAGGGCCAGCAGAAAGATGGGAGCTTCAGGAATAAACATTTGCTTAAAAATCTCATCATTTCATCATTTTCCCTTTCTGCTGTGGTTCCTCCCTGTCCATAAATCGCAGGAGCACCAAGGAAAAGCAACTGCAGTGCTTTAGTTTCTGCTGGCACAGAGATTTATTGGGGCCCACGAGAGGCATTTATATAACAGCAGTGGCCCCAAACTCACCAACTTCCCATCGAGATCATCATTTCATCCCTTTGGGGGTTCCCATCCTCCTCCATTTTTCACCATGATGAAGGCAAGGAAAAGAATTAATAAGAAAGTGGGGGAAAGAAGGGGAAAACGACTTTAATTTTCCACATTTGTGTTTGTTTCTTTACAGTGTGGGTTCTCCAGCAGCAGCAGGAGCAGACTTTCATTAAAGGAGGACAGCATGCATTCCAGCACAGGAGATTAATCAATTCTCAGAAATTGTTACTGGCTGCAGATTTCCAATTTGAAATGCATTTAAAGAGCCACGTTTTGCTATGTTTTAAGAATTAGGTACTGCAGTATTTAAATGGACATTCAAAAGTTGTAGGCACTTCAAAGGCACATGACCTTAGGCTTTACTACTCAAATAAAGCAGCAGTCACAAAAATATATAAAAATGTGTCCTCCACTTCAACTGTTCCTAATTTTTCTTTTCTCTTGCTATTTCTAAACATTATGCATGTGTCATATAGAAAAAAAAAAAAAAAAAACTGTCAGGAGAAAAACACAACCAAAAAAAAGAACTTAGTAAAGGAATTATCCTAAAACATCCTGAACAAAAAAAAAGCCAAGGAATATTCCAGCCTGATGATAAATAGAAATAAGTTTGTAGTTTTCCTTTGTTTTGTTCTCAGGTAACCACATCCCACAGCAACTGCCACCACATGAGGAGAAAGAAATCCCTGAAATAAGCAGTTCTGTTTTCACCTCATGAGAAGGAATCACGCTGGGAAGGACCATGCTTACAGCACACTTGTTGGGACTTTACAGAAGAGTCTTGGATTGAAATATTCATTCTAAATTAATTTCTCATGGTCAGTATTGAGTGTGGATGTCCTGTACTATCCTAATACCTACAATTGAATAAATACTCTCTGTTTGTATCGTGTTTTCACTATTAGTTGGGGTACTTTTGCTTTTTATTTTTATTTTTCTGTGCAAATCCTTCTTTCTTGCCTTGTGTAATTTCTCACCACTGTGTGGAAGGCATGAAATGATTCACCTGTGCAACACTGCTTAACTAAAGCTTGTCAAAAATGAAAATATCATCTGTACTGGCATAAACTACTCTTTTTGTATTCAAAAATATTCTATAAACACAAACCCATTTATACATTTCTCAGATAGATATCAGTTACCTCTTATGTATCTAAGGGAGGGAAGTCTCAGCAATATTAGCTATCTATATGCACAGCAGGAGACAAGCAAAAATACAAATTCACATTGAGGCTGTGCATAAACCTCTTTCCCTTTTTACTATTCCCTTAATGCAGCCAAGAATAGGTGACAATTGTAGTTATCCAATAGTCTTCTATCCAATGATAAATCCTTTATCTACATTATAAAAGGATGTGAAAGCTATTAATGAACTTGACAGACCTCCTGGGCTGACAGCAAAGTGTTTTTTTTTCCCCATAAAACCAATTTAAAATAAAAACAAAACTGAAGCCACATGCCCAACCCAGGCTGTTCAGTTCCTGAGGCAAGCCCTGAGGGAGGAAGAAACAGTAGGAGATAGTCTGGGTTTTAAATCTCACAGGACAATCACCCACCAGAGTTTTGTTGTTTGGGTTTTTTCTTGGTTGGTTCATTTTTTACATTATTTTACACAGCAGCATCATGGACCCAGTTGGAATTGGCAGGACAGGAGAGTTTCCAAAGCCTCACCCTAAAAACACTCTGAAAACAGCACCCCAGATGTCCTGGTGCTGCCAGGACTGCTACTGCTCCCTAACAAAATATCTCATTTAATCACTTTGCTTGCTCTGTGCACTATTTTTTAAGGCCTATAAATGCCAATTTACTGCCATTAAGAAACTCACTTCTTAACCACAGTGAATTTCTGCTTTAGTAGCCCTAAGTTCCTGCAGCAGGTGTGTAAATCTCCATCTCATTTCCCAGCCACTCAGCAAGATCAGTCCAGCAAAGAGGAATTGCTGTGATGATATCTGTGCCTGAGGAGTCCAGCCAAGGGTGACACCTCTCCCTGGGATGGGATTGTTGCAAGGAGTGTGAAAAGCAGTGCTGGTAGCTGTCCTGAAAGCATAAAGCTTGAGAGAATAAAAGGAAGTTATTTTTCCAAGGAAAGCTTCAGAAGTGCATTTTCCAAGACCTAATGTTCTGTTGGAATGGATACAATGGTAGAAGCTCCCTGTGGTGGTGACTTTCTTGGCTCTTTTTACTCCATCCTTTTCTAAATCTTCCTATAGGATTCATTTTTTTGGCTGACACGTTGGAGTGAAAATCATGGTTTGGGAGTTCCAGGCTGGGAGGAAGGTTATCAAATTGTCATTGATCAGTTTACTTGCTGATCTACCTTTCCACTCCAAATTTTTTTGTGCTCAGCAGCAGGGAAAGAATGGAGTCAGAGGACAGACAGGGAGATAGGGGCACCAACCCCTCTGGTGAGTAGCAAAGGGAAACATTAACTTCAGCAGAGGTCATGGAAAAAGAGCAAAACAGCAAGACAATCCCTTAGAACTCTAACAGGGAAAAAACTGCAATGAAGGACGAGAGAAGCTCAAGGGCAATGAGGTGAAACTCAGAGGAAGTGGAACAAACAGAAATGGATCTCACAGAGATAAAGAATCAAGAGAGCTGGAAAGAGACACACATTTTATAACAATATGTGACTTAAACTCATGGCAAAGTGCTCATGTTTCTGTAGAGCATCCATCTCGGGCAAAGGCCACACTGAATATGCCTGAAAATAATCCATGCCATGTTGTTGCCTTTCCCTGGTCTTAAAATTAAAACCAAAACACAGTTTACGAGGAAAAAGGGTTTTTACCTGGATATTTATTTCAGGATCCTTGGGTGCAGCACTTGGTCCAGGTGGAATGCCCTGAAAATGCATGCACACCTCACACTGAAATACACACAATTATTGCCCTTGCTAATTAGCACATCTATCAAAGATCCCCCAGTGAGAGGCTGGAGTGAAGCCCTCGTTGTGAGGAACCTTCCCCCTGGCTGGGCCTGGCTGAGGTTCCCAAATGTGTTCTGGAGAGGCCCTTGGTGTCTGGGGCTCCCAGGATGTTTGCTCTCCTGGTTTAACGGTGCCGTGGGGCTGAGCTGAGTTCTCAGCCTTGGGGAGGTACAAGTGTGGGGCTAAAAGCACTGAGAACACATCAAACTGTAAAAGAGTGTGTGAGAGGGGTGTAAAAGAAAAAGCAAAAAATCATCCTGGCATCAATGTTATAGTGACACAGAAAATAAAGATTTAGGGACAGATTAAGGGATGGCAACTAAATGAGTGCAAGCAGCAGCCTAACAGCATTTCAAACTTGTTCCAAAATCGCAAAGGCACTTTGTTACATCAGCTTTTATATCCCTGCCTCTCTGCTTCGCTCCCATTCCATGCCCATTTATCTACACTGCTACTCCCAGCCCAGAAGGGATAACCCCTGGTGGATCCCAATACCTGCTCCAGCTAACTGAACAGCAATCACACCCTGCATTCGTGGGCAGCCTGGATCAAATCTCTGCTTCCTGGGGACCCAAGAGTTCACAGCTTAAAACATTAAAGAGTTTGGCCTAAGTTCAGTGCTGCAGATCAGCAGTTCTACTGAAAGAACTGCTGTCTTTCTCAGCTTTTATTGGGAAAGAAACAAAAGCAAATTAACAAGTGTGACACTATCCAACAGACATGCACAGATTCAATTATTTTTCCATAGGTCAGTGTGGTTATCATATAAACAAGTTCTGTTTATTTTCTATATCTATAGAAAATCTATCTACATTTTTGTGTGCCTGTGTGCATATGGAAAGGATTGGTTACGAATCTTGGTAAACCTTTGAGGAGGAATTTCAGTTTTAGGAATATATGGTTGTGCCTTCCAGAAATGCTACATAAACCAGAGGTTTCCTTCTTGTGAGAACCCAGACCATCGATTGTGCCAGAAGGGTTGAAGATGATAATAATTAAAATATCTACTGCTAGTTCATCTATGAGTTTAATAAGAATGTACCTTCCAAACCAGAGCACACATTCTGTCTGCAGTATTAAACACTCAAATGCTACCATGTCTATAGATCTGTATAAGAATGATGCATATCTGAAGTAACAAACTGATTATTGGCAAGATGGTTTGCAAATGCAGCATATTTTTCAATTTTATTACTGATAAGAGCCCAAGACTTCCTTATGGCATTCAGCAATATTTATATATAAACTTATGTATGGCCTTGCAGCAATACCTGAGTGCCATTCTCATGGTGTAATTAGGAAGTAAAATTCAAGTCAGAGAGACATTTCCTCAAAGCTTCCAAACCAAAGAGAAAAGGCTGGGGAAGCTTTAGCTGCTCAGAAGTCACACAGCACACAGGAATATGGAGAAACAGAGCCACGAAGTTACAGTGCCAAAATTAAAGCCTCAAATCTGTCTACAAATATTTCCACAAGCTATTTCCTCAGAGAAGAAATGAGTGATTAAAGGTGTGAAAAAAGACACTGTCACTGCCAACCTTCACAAAACCTTGGAGCAATTGCAGTGGGTTACTCTTGCCTTGGCCAATGTGAAAATTGGTGTGGAACCTTACAAGTTCCTAAAACATTTGTAAAGTGAAACTTTGCTCACCTCTGGTGGTTCAGACTTGTACAGAACTGCAGGGAGCGACTTCAAGATGCATGTATAGATGAAGGGATATTATTTACCAGCTTCAAAAAAAAAAAAACCCTGAGTTCAACCCACATTTGTGTATCTTGTACATCTACTCCCTTATGTCTCCACCACAGAATTGAGATAGAAAGACACAGTGCAAACTTAAAGCTAATTTTAGTAATGAAATATTAGCCTTTGCTGTCTGATAATTAATAACACAGTGTTTGGTTCAGCAAGGACATAATTAAAGTTTCAAATGCAAGCATTATATATTACAGATACTTTGGGATTATAAATCTCTGTAGTGTTTTTTAATGAAAATAAATTGAACTGACATTGTTTCCAGAGGAGTTGACTCATTTCACCTTCACTCTCAGTATCTGATTAAGCTCTCTGGTTGTCTTTTGGAAACATTTGAAATATCTTGCTAGAGAACACAAGCTTAGTCCCACCCAGTGTCATAAAGCAAGCAACCAAGAAATCCATCAGAATTGGCTATATGCATAACCTGGCTACTCATGGAGATTTAGTAACTTCACATTAAAGGCTGAAATAATTACTTTAGGCTTCATGGATACATGAATATTTCTATTATGCTACTTGATCATCCCTAAAATTGCAACTTTATTAAGAGTCCCCATCACAATAACCTGGTCCACTTTGATTAAAAGAGCTTCCACTTCTGTCATAAAACTCAGATGACAGAAGCAGGATAAAAGAGTCTCAAGACTCAATTGATATCAAGCAGAAGACAAAATAAATCGAAATTAAAACAATAATAAAGTATAATGATATCTACTTTCTCACAAAAAAATTATATAGTACAAATACTTTGTTCTGAAATGTTTGATTAAATGGGAATATGGCTCAACCCTTCTTCCATGTCATAAAGCCAGGATGAATTACACCCAGCAGATGTTTCATTTTTCTGAATGGGGATCATTCAAAGTCTCAAGCAACCTTAAATCTTCACATCTGCTTACATAATAAATGTGCAGAAGTTATAACAAGTATTTCCACACTCTCAAATCTTATTATGTTATAGGCAAAATCTAAAAAGAGACAGAAACAAACAGCAGAACTAGCAACTGACTTTAATATCAATGGGTATCAATTTTATTAACATGCCTCTTCTACACTCAGTCCTTTCTACGAATTAATAAATCACAGGAACTTAGGTCAGAGGAGGAGGAGGAGGAGAAGAAGAAGGAGAAGAAGGAGAAGAAGAAGGAGAAGAAGGAGAAGAAGGAGAAGAAGGAGAAGAAGGAGAAGAAGGAGAAATGGGCTTAGGTCAACAACTAAGTTATTTTATGGAGCTCTAGGGATAAGATGAACTCCCAGAGGGGCAGGAAAGGTTCTCCAGCCTTCCTGAGCTCCAACAAGGATCCTGCTCTGTAATTACCAGACCACAAACTGCTCACAGCCCCACGTGGTCCCTGGGAATGCTCCATCATCCTGGCATCCCCCAGGAGAAAACTGCAGCAGCAGACTCTGCTCCTCCCAAGCTGCCACAGCATTTCTGTTGGGAGCAGCAGAGTGATCTGGTGCCTTTGGCAGGCGTTCAGAGGAGGGTTCTGAATGTGTCTCATGTTGGACCCCAGAGGGGATGAAAAAAAATATGGAAAAAAAAAATTGGGGTGAAAAAAAGACACAGTCTCCCTAAAGAGTAAAAAGGAAATAAACTAACAAATGAGGAGGAAGGCAGAGATCCCTCTCCACTTCTAAATCCAGATTTTCCTCTCCTAACAGTCTCACTGGTTGTATTAAAGAGAAAATCATTATTAAAATGTAATGAGCAAACTTCCCCAGCACTTGGCAAAGCTCCCAGAGCCCTCTGTTTGGGTCTCCTGTGAAGGAGCCATGGAAGACTGCACAGAAAACCCAGCAGAAATTGAGGTAACATATCCAAAGATTAAAAATATTGTTTTTTATTGCATGAAAAGGTCTTCCTTACCCAACTCTGATTTAAAAAAATAATTTCAAAACCATTAAAACCTTAATAAAGCATTCATTTCTAAAAGACTGAGTCAGGCCCCAATTAACATTAAAGAGAATTAATCTTTTTTTCTCTCAAAGCTTTTCAATGGAATTTAAAATAAATACTGCTGGGCAAAGAAACACAGACCCCAGAATAAACAAAAGTGCAAGAAGGAAGTCTCTGCACTTCCATCATGATCTCATTCTCCCTGGAAAATTAGATTTCCCACACTATGCATGTATCCCTTCATAAAAGAAAGGAAATTTCAGAAACTTCAAGAATGTCAAATAGTTAGGAAAAAAGATTACACAAATTCACTGAAATAGGTACATCATCCTCCACAGAAATAATCTTTTTCAGAGAAAAGCAATGTATCATTACCTGCCCCCAAATTCTCCATCTCCTGTGCTATACTTAGGTTCTCACAAAACTCATTGAAGATTTACTCTTATGACAAAATGGAACAAATTATTACCATTGACAGCCTGCAAAAACTGTTTAGCTTTGTGCCAGTGTGTACTTTTACAGTCAGATGGATCACTGCAGCTCCAAATGTTGGAATGGAAAAGAATTGCTGCTCTGTGTGCAGCAAAGGGACTCACTGGAACATAATTTTTCCAGGAAAGAATAAACTCTCCCGAAAGGTTAACTGATGTTAGCACTTAATATAAAAGGTGTATTAATGTCATCAGCTAAACCCCTGGCTGAGCTGAGGCAGTGCCTCTCTTAAGTGATCTTTAGCATTGCTTTAGAGGTGCTTAAAATATAACAAATGTAATAATTAAATTCAAATTTCAAACTTTTGTGGGTTTAGAGCTTTCTGTTCCTGATAGCTACCGAGGGGCATGGACACTGTCACACAGTGACAAAGCAAATAACCTAACAAATGAGGAGGAAGGCAGAGATCCCTCTCCACTGCTAAATCCAGATTTTCCTCTCCTAACAGTCTCACTGGTTGTATTAAAGAGAAAATCATTACTAAAATGTAATGAGCAAACTTCCCCAGCACTTGGCAAAGCTCCTTTGCTTGGGTCTCCTGTGAAGGAGCCATGGAAGACTGCACAGAAAACCCAGCAGAAATTGAGGTAACATATCCAAAGATTAAAAATATTGCTCTTTATTGTGGGGTACAGGGACCTGGGTGGTGCAAAGGTTCTTTGCACACTCGAAGGAGGAAGCAGCAGAGCTGGTCTGTGCCAATCCCAGGTAAGGGGAGTGCAGGCAAGGATGAACTTCAAACAGAGAACAGATGAGTGGAGGGAGGGGATTATGTTGATTATCTGTGAATATGTGGCTGTAAATCCATGTCTGTGCCTGGCAGTGGAAGCTGAGGTACCTGAGGTAAATGAAGCAATGTTCTAGCAGGTTATGTAATCCTGGCACCTCCACTGACACCAGGCCTGGCACATTTTATTTCTGTGCCAGAGTGGTTCATAAATTCATTTGAAAACCTTTGTCATTTCCAAGCCTGTGTGTTCAGAGGGGCTGGCAGAGCCTCCCACACTGGCAGAGGTTCCCCAGAGCCCTGGGAGCAGAGGGACAGGGCTGGCACTGGTGTAGGACAAGGGACCCTGGCAGCTCCGAGCATGGGGCACAGGGGGAAGGTGTCCAGCAGCTCAGGAACAGCTGTTGGACAATTCCAGTTCTCACACAGAGCCCCTGAGATCCTCCTGAGTCAGTGCCAGAAGGTTCTCAGAGCACCCTGCAGTGCTCAGGGGAAGGGCACCCATTGCTGAGTTAGGGCATCCCTCGTTCCTGCAGGATGATCTTTGCTCTGTCAGAAAAGGCAAGGCTGACTTAAAGCCATTCTCACCTGCCAAAGCAGCCAGCAGAGAGCTTTAACATACAACCTGAAAAATGATAATCAAAAAGGGGAATATGCAGAAATACAGGGAAAGGTAGAGGAAACAATGATATTTCCAAATAGAAATAAAAGCAGGTGCTGTGAAAGAGCCTTAGAATACACAGGATACTGGGGACAATGAATAAATCCCTTCCATAATGATACCTCAAAATATTTCCATTTCAGTGTTTGTGACATAAATGCTTATTTATATTTGGATATCTCAGTCTTTTAGAGTTAGATAATTACAGTTTCAGGATATTCCAATAGAACAAATGTGGAATATTAGATCCCTAATAGTTTAAACATATTAACACCCATGGAGAGCATAAAGTTTCTAAGAAGAACAAAACCCCACATATCTAGAATTACTACTAAGAGTATTTTAAGTCCTTCACTAATGTGGCTTAAAAAAAGACAAGCACTCATCATCTTCATACAAAAACCCCAGGAATATTTCGTAAAACTATGTACAATATTTACTTTTTATCCATCTCCTAAAATAACATGCTCCATTCCTATGTCTTAATTTGATTATTTTCTTACCAATATTGTTTTAAGCTGTTTCGCAGCAAATGTTTCTTCAATAAATAAGAAAACAAAAACCCTCTCAAAACTTCACAAAATCAACACTTTCTTATGTAATGAAAAAAGAAAAGTGTAGAGGAAGGCATTATGAATATTATAAATATCTACAAGATAGCTACAGGTTAGAAAGCTTTAAAAGCAGCCAAAAAAAAACCACAACAGCACAAACACAAAAAAAAGAGACTGTAAAGCAAATTTAAAACAACCAATAACTCTTTATTTTACTATAGCTATAGAGAAGTTAGGAACTGACCTCAAGATTAACTCAGGCTTTAAGAGCAGTCACCACAGGGCTGGGGTTTGTGTCCAAAAGCTGACACAATTCCTTATTTTTGTTGATAATTAATGCCCATCAACAAGGTGTTTTCAGTTCATAGAGCAACTTTTTACTTCCCAGCAATTAAAATAATTTCAGTTTCCCAGCCACCATATATTGGTTGGTTGAACTGAGCAATGACCAATTTTAACACTCAGTCATTTAATCTCTTATTGAAAATTCTTATTTTCAATTCTTTTCATCCAGGTTTTCAGAAGGAGCAATAAGGAGTGATGGAATCACTGACAAATTACACATTTTAGGAAGTGCTTTTACTCTCTGAGAAATCAAACTGCAGGCCTGAAGAGAGAACTCTCTTCAGGCTGAAATCTCCCTATTTTATCTTCATTTCTTTTCTCAAAAGTATTTCACTTCTCTTCCCGCACCCTGAAGAAAATTAAGCCATAAATCCGGAATTTACTGCGTTTAAGTAGAAGTTTATATGGAATTGCAAATGTGTTTCTATGAGCAACACTGTTTTTAGACTGAAGCCACCAAAGCAAAAAGGCAAGAGCAGCCTGGAGGGGGCAGGGAGCAACTTTGTGGTGGTAGAAAAGTCAGGAGGATGAATCTAATTTCTAGAATTTCAGCTCTGGGAGCTCTTGGGTGCCCCTACCACAGCAGTCAGATTTACCTACCTGAAACACTCCAGGTGCAAATTAAAGAGTTCCCCTTTACCTCTTCACCTCTCTTGTTCAAGAGAGCAGAAAGCAATGTAATCAAATTCCACAGCAACAGAGCTCAGTGGATTTGTTTGCCCAGCCCCCCAAATTCCTAAATTCTTTTCTATTAAGAAAAAAAAAACATTTTCTATTAAAAATAATATTTATCTGCTAAAAAAATTAATTAGAGTGGAAAAGGACAAACGATACAGGAATATAAATAAAAACCATTAAAACTAGAGATGAAGAGAAGTGATGATAAATTCACACCTTAAAAAACTAACCACCTGAGAGCATTCTGTACTTTTTTCTGTCCATGTAACACAACACCAGGAAGGCCAAGTCAGGCACACAGAGCAACAAGTGCACTTTGGATTATTTCTGTACCACACTGAGTGAGGTGGAATGCAGAAAACACCTACAAGCAGCTGTGGTGCCAATAGAGAAATTTAAATGAATAAAAACTGAAATGCACCCAACAGCTCCCACACCTCTTGTCTTTGCCCAGAGAGGTTGGACTGGGTGACCCTCGAGGTCCTCTCTCAACCTGATATTCCACAATTCTGTGGTAGAATTCTTGGTGCTGTTCAGGGCAAGGGTGCAGCTCCAGGCAAGCAGAATTTGAGCACGAGCTCAAATGGAGTTAAACCCATGTCCACATCTGACAATCAACTCAAAGTAATAAATAAGCAGAGAAGCATCTCTAGAGTCATAAATCTTTTTTTAAAGCCTGCTATAAATGATTCAACATCAGAAGAAATCTGCAGGAATGCTGATTAGAGGACGAGGTTGTATAAGCACAGTACAGAATGTGATTAATTTTGCAGTAATTAACACAATATGCAGTTCATGCATCACACAGATCAGTGTAAAAAACTCTGTTATTGAAATCACGTTTGTATTTAAAAAATAAAAATAAAAAATTCCCAAAGGGAGTTATTGAGCACTTTTAACTGAAGCCCAGCTTGCCTTTGTGTCACAGGTCCCATCCCAATTCCCTGCTTTTTCTCCAAAGGATCACAGCTCTAAAGTGGTTTTAAATTGCTGTTGTATGAAAAGGCAAATTATTTTAGGAGGTTAGAAGTCATCCTGTCACCTTGTAATTTCTTTAATTACAACACTGTGTAGGTGGAGAATGTGAAAAGTCCATGTAAGATGTCCCTGTTAGAGAAGATGTTGGATATTCTCTTCACAAAACACACAAAGACAATATTTAAGAGAGAAGTAAAGTTCTGCCTCTTGCTCACAGGCTGGGGTTTGGAGTCCAGCCCTGCTCCCAGCACACCCTGATCCCATTCCTGGCTGCCTTCTAGGATGTGCCAGACAACAGCTGGAACAGCTGCTCAGTTATTCCACACTCAACCATTTAATTCATGGGAGAGCAGAAGGACTAAAGGCTTGGGGAAGAGTTTCAGGACTGCCTGGGAATAAATAGAAGCCTGACAGGCCTTTGCCCAGTGAGGATTTATTTACCTCCTGCACTTGCAGAACATTCAGCTGCTCGCTAATAAGAAACAAGAAGCGATGGTGCAAGATTTATACAGCAATAATGAGGGGATTTGTTAGCATGATTCTGATTATTCCGTAATGAAAATCTAATGAAACTAATAAAGCTTTATCACAACCTGCATGGACCTTGCCAGAAGCCAGAGACAGAGTGGGAATTAGGTTGTGGGAGGTCTTCAGAAAGTCGAGGAAGGAGCAGGTGCCACCTGCCACTGAGGACCATGGGCTGCAGGGCAGTGGTGGCCAACCTCAAACCTGGACCAGAAATGCTCATGTCAAAAGCACACCAGGTCGTGGCCCCTCTGGAGAGCTGCTGAGAGCATGGCAGAAGGAGCTGGGGCAAGGAGCAAGCCCAGCAAAGCCCCAAGAGCCTGCTCTGGAAGGTCATTGCATGTTCATGACTGCAAATCATGGAAAACTGAATTTCCTGGTCCCCAGCCATGCTGTGAGAACAGGGCACGGATTTGGCTGCTCCATCAAGAGCATACAGTGGGGGAATGCCTGGGCAAGGAAAGGGATCTGAGAGGGTCACAGTTACTTCTGCAAGGGAGGGTGGAAATGCCAGGTCTCCTCCATCTGGAGAGAAGGCCAAAGGGGATACACAATTAACATCCTCAAAATCATGGAAGCAACACATCCACCTGAACAGAGAGCTCTTAACTGCATAATCCTGCACTGCCAAAACACCCAGCAAAGTGGAGAGGTAGAGATGTGTCTAACATCCCTAATCCACCACGTGTGGATGCAGGAGGAGAAAGGCTGACCAAGAGTGGCACAAACATCCCAAAAATCTTAATCTGAAATGCCACTGCTGGAAACCAAATATTGGTCCCCATGGACCCAGCAGGTCAGTTCTGCTCTTAACAATTCAGGCTGTGTGAGAGAAAAGGGAGATGTCCTTGGGCTAAGCCACCCTGTTCATTTGCCAGCAGGTTGGCTCCAGGCTCTTCTTCCCTGCGGGAGGGTTTTGCTCTCTCATCAAACCAGGGGTGCACCTCTCTCTCAGGGGGACAGGGGAAGGCAGAAGCAGCCTGCTCCTGCTGCCACAACAATTAACAGAGCCCACAGCCAAATCCACGTTTTTTGACAGCAAAAGGACCTGCAGGCTAAATTAGCTGCATGCTCTGGGGTAGCTGATGAGCTGCTGGGCACCAGGAATGTGTAGAGCACTTGAGGGTGTTTATCCTGCACAAGGGCAGAGACCTGGAACCAGGCGTGTCAGGGAACACATCCTCCTGAAGTGGCACTTAACTCCAAGAGTGAATTTAATTACAAGTTAATTAGACAACTTCCCAAGGACCAGCTGGCAGAACTGCTTTGGGTATGGCTGGAGTTAATGCTGATAAAACACGAAATTGTTAATGGAAGAAGACTGTGTTCAAATCATGATAGGAAACAAACCAATAGCTTTTACCCTTCTGAAGATCACTCCCACCAATACACTGCCACTCACAGGGAAAAGATAAATTTTTCTCATCTCAGAGGAAAATATTTGAATGCTCAGGAGCTCAGCTCACCAACTGTGTAACATTATCTCACACACGGCGCTCGCATTGTTTTCATATCACAAACCTATCCCAAATTTGAGCTGCACAGATATACTTGTGTAGTTTCCAAAATGTTATTATACATCTTCTTTTCCTTATCAATATTTATTCCTTATAAGAGATGTTTGAACAGGTATGAACAGGATACACTTTGCTTTCTTTGACAATGATAAACACGCATTTATAAAATAATAAAACCTTTTTGCTGAACTGCAGCACAAATCAGCTCATTCTTAGTGAACTTCTTAGATACACTATTTACAACCTTCAGATCATGCGAGGAGGAACAGCTCCATCTAAAGGTTAATCGGCTGCACAATCCCTGCCTGGCGTGGGCCACATCAGCTGAGTGAACACCAGGAGCAGTGGGATGCTTATCCAGGCTGGACAGTGAAGGACATGGATTGGAAGGCCACGTCCTAAAGCTGGGGAGAAGCTCATTTCTCTGCTCACTTCTCTGCCTGAACAGGAAACTGATTCATTAACACTTTGCTCTCCCTTTGAACCATCTCACACCTGTTCCTCAGTTCATATTTACACAGCCCCTGCTGTTGGTTTGCAGCCTGCAGTCCAACACCACAGACAAACAATAGTCATGAATTTTGAATCAATTTTATCGTGCAAACAAGAACCCAAATTGTCTTTTAAGTGCCCTGTCTTTTAAAGCCACCCAGGAGCCTCTTATCCCTCTTAAATTGTATTGACTTGAAGAAAAGCACAAGTCCACAAGTGACTTTTCACTTGTGAATATCCAATAGCTGGTACTGAAAACACCATCAAGGATTTTGAACAAACAGCTTTCGGAAACACATTCCTAGCTGTAGTGATATTGATTTTTGAAAAATCATAGTTTAGGAGTTTGCTTCCTTAGTCAGCCAACAATTTTGGACCCATCCCAATAATGGCACCATGAAGGTTATTCTCAATATGCATTTTCCAGTATTAAACCTGGACATTTCCTTTTTAGTCCTCATTTCACAGTACAGTGAGCTATCCACAGCTAAGAACAAAAGCAGGACATTTTACACAACTTAAAGAATACTCTGATTAAAAGTTTCTAAATTATTTTTAGGCTCTCATGCCTATGCAATCCTGAGCACAAATTGTGCACACTGTAAAAGCAAAAGCAATGTTTTAATAAATGCCTTCAGTGAGGATGAAGCACTTGGGCACTGTGGCCATAATTACAAACTTAATGGGCATTAAGTTAATAATGATGACAAAACCCAAGCTTTTCAGAGCAGAAATCAAGTAGTGCTCATTATAACTATTCAGTCTTTATTGAAGTGAAATATTTAATCTAGATATAGTATTAGGAACCAGAGAGGAAAAACATGATTATATTCCAGGTAGCAGAATATTCTCAGTGGGGACACTCAAAGCAAATTCATCAGTGCAAGCTCAGATCCCTGGCTTTTTTTTTAGCCATAATTCAGCTCTGTTCAAGACAGGACTGGTTTAGATCTACCTCTGTCTTACTCCAGTAATACTTCATTTCATAATGTCTCTAGCTGTTAAAATATATTTCGTTTCTGTAATGTATTCAACACTACTTGGAAAATGGTAAATTGAGGAATCACACAGACAATAGTGAAAGTGGTACTGGACACTCCTTGGTTCCATGGGATGAAAAAATTACCATCCAAATCATTTAGAGTGCTTAAGCTATCAAGTTAGCAGGGTGGATTTGGGGTTTTTGAGTGCATTCAGGGTTTTATTGGGGTTTGTTTTTTGGATAAGTGCCCCTTGTTCCCACAGTGCTCCTTTCCCTAGCTCAGAATCTGTAGCATTCCCACAATTTACCTTCTTTCACTGCAGCCACCTCAAACCTGCTCCTCTGCACCAAGCTTGCCACAGCAATCCCTCTTCATCTCCCCACCCTGGAAAGAGAGCTGGCTTCCTTTGTAACACAGAAATCAAAATTTTAAACCCCAATGAAGTCTGCTCCCAGTGCACATTTCCCTCTGATTAATCATAATTAGGACAAAAGCAGCACCAGAGTCCTGCAGGACTTACACCAACCCAGACCCAGGGGAAGCACAGCAATCCTTGTAAGATCACCCTTCTCATAGCTGTCCCTTTTACAGGTTTATTTATGTAGCATTCAGAAAACACTGCCTGCACATCATTTTGGGCTGTTTCAGACAGGGAAAGAGGTATTTAGTATGACCACTCCCTGCTTTTTGCAACACTGTGATGGTTCCAAACAAAGCTTTTAAAAATTGCCACATTTTCACAAAGTCCTGGTGAAGACCAAGAGCAGGCATGGGGGAGAGGGGTCAGAACCAACCCAGATGTTTCATGAAGGTTTTCCACCAACCACAATTCTAACTTAGACTGCTTAGAGGCATTCTTCTGCATCTGTTGGATTTCAAAACAAAATCCTTTAAAAGATAAATCTTTCTGAGATATTGTACCTTGGAGAGCTTTTGCAGAGGCTGCTGTGCCTGCATCTTATTGTTCATCAAACCTGTAAAAACATTAGCAGGTACAGCCCCAGTCTAAAACACAACCTGCAGCACAACCTCTAGGCCACATGAGCCTAGAGGAATCCTGGTAGCTTAAATAAGGTTTCCACTCTCCCTTCACACCTTCAGCTTCCTCTAGAGTTCATAAATTGCCTGACCCATCACTGAAGCAGGAGCTGTGGCTCCACATCCCACTTGGTTCTGCCCAAACCTAATTAGATGAAGCCAATCTGCCCAGAATTATAAAGCACCTAGTGCCTAGGTGATATATGAAAATAAATCACTATGAAAATAAAGATTTTATTAGGGCTCTCCATGTTAAACCTAAACATATCTGCTTCAAGAGTTTCTGCCTTGCTCTCAACAACAATATTTTGTGTTGTTTCTTAAACTCAATTTTTAAGGAAGCTTTTTCACTTTTAACAGCCACCTAAAATTTTTTTAACCAACACTTGTGACTACATTGCCTATTCTCAAAAAAAACCACCACGATACTATTAAAACAGATCAGTGTTAGATCAGTAACACTTGAGATCAGTAACAAACTGCAAGATCCTAATATGCCAACAAAAAATGCAATTTAACTACTTTAAGGAAGTAATTTTCCACTTGTGTAAGCCTCAGGGTGATGGAAAGTTAAAGTTAGTTGCTAAAGAAAGATTGATGGTCTGGAATTCCTTCCCTCCTGCAAACAAACCTGAAACAGGAATGTGTGATTAGGACAATGTACATCAGCTAGAAAAATAACAAATGGGTGAAACTGAGGTGCTGAGCATGGGCCAGGAAAGATTTGTGATGTGGACACAATGAGAGCTGCAAGTGGTCAGTGCAGCTGTAATCAGCTGCAGGAACTGCCAGAGAAGTGTATCAACACTGGTGAGGTCTTTTTTAGTTGAAAGGCAGGCAGTCAACTGAAAACAGTCATTTTTACTTGATGTCAGATTTGTATAAGATTTTTATTGAATAGATTCTTCTGTGAATTTACTATTCATTCCAGAGATCACATTATTTGAAGGTCTTTGAACAGCTTCCTTCTCTTTTAGAGACAGGAACAGATTTGCTCCTAAGAAAAATTGATTAATGCAGGCTTTGCCAGTGGTTTCATGCTTCACTTTCTTATTCCTCCTTTAGGTCTCCTGCTGGTCCCACGCTGGGTTAAGGAACCTTGATTTTTATAGGCTGCTCAAGCCCAGGGAGCAGCTAGCATGCTGTGCACACAGTCTGCATAAAACATTCATACAGCAGAATTAAAGTCTTCTGCTAAATCCTTTATTTGAGTTCAGGATGTCTCTCCCCCTCAGAGATTCCGCTAACATTAAATATTTACTTTGGATTACCTCAAAAAAGTCTACATGAAATTGGTTCAATCTGCACATGGATTCATAAGCAGGGTAATAGGTGGGCCCCTATTCCCTGGGACTCTGACTCAGAAGGAAATGAAACCATCAGAATTTACTCTGTGCACTGTAAGTCTGGAGAGGTTGGGCTTCTTTTCCCCTCTCCTCTTTGCAGCTTCAAGAAAGAGTCACTAACTTGTGCATTCACAAAGAAACGAGAGCAACTCCACATTGCATTGAACATCTCCATTAGAGCAGCAGAACCAAAGTGGTGCTTTAGGAAAGTGGAGTCTTAGCAAAAGGTGTCATCACTGGAGAAAAAACACACCCAGCTGGAGGAATGAAACACCTCCAAGGTGTTACATCTCACTCTTCTGCTGCTCTCGAGGCACTTTGCTCAGTCCCTGGCTAATGCCAGAGACAAATTGCAGCTCCACTCAAAAGGGAGGTGTTAATCATTAATTGTTACTGTCACTCCATCACAGCAGGAGCCAAACCTCATTACAGCATCAAAATCCTCCAGAGGTGCCCAGGATGTGCTCAGCAGATTCCATTTCCTCCTTATCAGGAGGGGAGACACCTTTTACACACTGCCCTCACTCACTGTGTGTCCCCAGAGAGCTTCCAGATCTCTGACCCTACTCAGATATTTCCTGAGTGCACCCAACTCTGCCAATCACACCCCAAACAATCCCGAGGAGGTGACTTCATAAGCACTCATCAAATAGGTGTATTCAATTTGCACACTGAGCTCTGATTCCTTCACAAAGTCATCCCCACATGGCACCCTGACTTTATCTATGTGATTTTTCTACAGAAACAACAGAAATTCCAGTCCAACCACTAGAAAAACCCATTAATATTGCTTAGGTAAAACAAAAAGGAGAAGAAGAAAAAAAAATAATCACTGAGAATTCCTTAAGCAAAGTGAAACTTAAATTTGTACCTGATGTGATAAAGTTTACTGATAAAGGAAAACCAAATTCAGAAGGCATTTTCACATTGAAAATAACAGATAAGATAATTGTGCTTCAATCCATTAACCTTCATTTTCTGACTTTTGGCAATATAATAGCACATATATTAAATGTTCATGTATATTATTTCTGCTCAAATTTTACTTATGTCTGTGGCTGAGACTGCTTCAAGTACCAGAAGCTGGAGACTTAGCATCAATATCAGCTAAATATAAATTTCCTTGTTTAAATACATAAACATAAGTTGTGTTGAAACTTATTTAATTATATATTGCTTACCAAGAGACCATGAAATTTTATATTGGGTTTCAAATGTAAAGTAAGTCTCTTTGAACAAGGCAAGCAAATAAATCAACTTAGAAACACAGTTTAAATCATTTGTTAAAGAAAGTTGGGAAAGGAGAAAGCAGAAATTTATCACTGTAGAAAGCTTCAAAGTTGGTAAATAAAATTAACCCTTACAATTCCTCTGCACTAAGCAGGGGGCTTTAAAAATCATTATGTAGTGGGCAGTCACATCTGGTTAAGTTTTTTAGCTCTAAATCATTAGAAAAATTCTGTTTATACAAAGAATGGGTAAAACTACTCTTCAGTTTTGATGGCATCCAAAGAGTTCAGCATCTCCAAGCCCAACCCCTCCAATTTATAAAATAGTAACTGTGAAGATCCAGGGAAGAGCAAATAAAGCAGCAGAATCAAAAATAAGTATATTAGCAGTCACATTGTAGTTACAAATTTGACAATTTTTTCAATGTTCAACTGAAGGAGAACTGATCTCTTCACCATTCCCAACACATTCTGCAACAAATCTGTTCTGCAAATTAAATTTTCCTAGTCATTGTTCTTCTTGTTGTCCTGCCTCCACTGATGGCTACTCCCTCTGTAAAAAGCCAAGTGCAGCCAAAAGAACAAGAGGGATGGGAACTTCCCTTGGTCTGTTTTATACAATAAAAGGTGGAGCAGCAAATTTCACACAAAACTCAACTGCTAAGTGATAAAAGGAAAATGATCCTTTTATCAATGACATCAGCATTAATCATATAATAAAAGACAGGAGAGGCTTTAATTAAATACATTTTCAGACACAGAGGATCACAAGCCTAACAAGTGTTCATTCATTCTCATTTTACAGCTGATTTTATAGTGTGTTTTCCATTTTTTAATTCTGATTGGCTTTCTTGCATTTAAAATACACTTGTAATGAATATGACTATAACACATTGACCATTTTGTCATTGTTTTCTTTGCTCAATAGCAATGAGCCCAAAAACCAAGACTTTCCATTTTTGCAATACACATAATTATTCTTCCTAGAAACACTGTTGAGTTTGGAAGTGAATTCCCCAAGGAGATAGGTCTGTAAAAGGGGAATCTGTCTCTTAAAATACACAAGAAAAGTCATTTTTCCAGTGCTGTGTCCTGTCACTTTACTGATGCTCTGGCTCCAGGATAGAAAAGGAGTGATGGGGTGAGTTACTGCAGCAAAACCATTCAGCCAGGAAAGCTCCAACTTCCCTCACACAAAAATTCAATCTATTTAAAGCTGGTATAACACCTTTTCATCTCCTCTCCAATATTATGACTTGGGAATGATGGCATCTTGCTCCTTTCCTCGTTATACAGTATCTGAAATTGCCAGAGAAGAAAAAGATTTGTATAATCCAGAGGCAGTGAATGCCTCTTAGAAAATACATCTTCTTCTAAAAATATGATAGACTTGCTGACAGACAGCAAAGTATGAAACCTATTTCAATTTAATGAGTTCTAAGGGACCTCAAAGTCAGAACAGAAGGGGCTGGAAATTGGTGACATGAATACTTTCCACAATGTTGTTAATTTAAAAGCATTCTCAAGGCAGCAGCCACTACCAGCTGTCCCACAGGACTAGTGCCCACTGCTGCTCACTTACACATTCTTCTCCCCTTCTCCTAAGACAATCAAATCTTGCAAGGATGGTTTTTCCCACTCTGAAACAGCCAACAATTTGACAAAAGGAAAATGTTTCATTGCAACAACATCCTGGTACTCTCGAAATGGAATATTTCATTTGGCATAGCTTTGCTCAGTATCTTCATTCTTAATTATTTGATACTGACTCTTATTTTGTGACAGGCTGCATTTATTCAGGAATGTTTGAAAGTCTCATTTTTGTGTCTCTGACTGCTGCTGTGTCCCACAGCAAAGCACAAAATCCTGTTTCACTGGGTTGCTGATGCAGAGTTGTCATGCTCTGAGGAGCCTGAGCTCCACTCCTGCACTGATAGCTCAAGATTACACAGCAGCTAAGTTTCAAAATGACAAAAAAACCCAAAGATCTCTGCTCTTTCAGTGTCTCATCCCCTGCCACACACTCCATTTCAGAAAATTCTGTAAGGACATGTATTATCTGTATTTTGATGTATCCAGTCCTCACCAGGGAATTGGTCATGGACAAAAACATCCACAGGAATTACATCAACCCTGATCACTGATTTTGTGTGTTTTCATAATGCAAACAGCAAAACCTTGTGTGCTCACAACATAGAAGTTAACACCCTTTCCCTCCCAAAACAGATTATTATCTAACTTTTATTATAGAATCAGACAGAAATTGACAATTGGAGATCTTCTGAAACTCCTTTAACCTTTCTTGTCCTTCAGGAGGGAGGAGACTAAAAACCAACATCGTAACTCTGTGTTCCTGGACAGCTTTATTCCTATCTGAAAGCAGGAGAGGAACAGATTTTCAGCACTGAGGCAAATCAAATCAGTCTCTGAAGAATTAATCAGAAAAAAAAAATTAAAGACATCATCAAATTAAGCAGCCTTGCAACCAACTGAGGCCTGTGTAAATTTTCTTGTAAAGTGGTGCTTAACGTGAAAAGAGAGAGCTCAGAAGTGCAATTTGTAGTGTCCTTGGCTTCTCAAACATACAGCATTAGCTCCATATTTTCAGCCTTTGGGGGAAAATACCTGTACACTAGTTAAAATTTCAATTTGACACTCAGGGCAGAAAAAAATGAGCCTTTTAGAACTGGATTCGAAACAGGAACTGAGTTTTACACCACTTTTATGCTGTCAGTGCTGAAAGAAAGGAAGTTTGCAGTAGTTACAGCTTTATTTAGGCAAATTATATACAATTGTATCATTCTGCTGTAGTTCTTTAAATACCTACAAAAGCCTTTTGAATGAGGCTGGAGGGATAAAATCCAAATGTGAAAGAGAAATACCATCACAAGTGCCCAGGACTTTGGCAATTCATGTAGAAGCAACACAAGACATTAGGAGGGGATTTGATCCTAAAACTTAATTAACACTTTCTGTGTCAAAAACATTTCTGTAGGAAAGAAGGGCATCACCTTTACTTTTGTGCAGCTCTGGATGTTTGACAGCTTTATCCCAACAATAATCCATATTAACAGGAACCCCTGGGAAATTTTTCAGAAGTGCTGCAGAGAGGTTGGACTTTTCTTCTGAGCAACCACTGGCAGAGATCCCGAGTCATAAAGAAATCTGATCAAACCAGCCTGCCTTTAATTATTCAAGGCTGTAAGTGTTTGAAATCCCTGCTTCATTCTGAAACCACAGCGCAGTGGACATTCCCCAGCCTAGTGCAAAGCTCTGAAGGAAATAAAAATGTTACCCAAGAGATTAGTGTACTTTCAGTAAATGTTGAAAACTCCTTTCCATGAAGGCATCAGATGATGAATGGACTTATTTTGGGGAGGAGCTTGTGCTGGTTGTTCTTGGTTTTTTTCTTCCTGGTGTAAAACTGTTTGGGCTGCAGCTAAAAGGTTTTTGGGACACATGTATAATGTATTCTGTGTAGGAATGCTCATCCTGCAGAGCACTTTGCAGAGCACTTTTTGTCTCTGATGTTCCCTCATGCTGCATATTAGTTAGAAATCTGCTATTTATGTAAAAATAAACCAAACTATTTAATAAGAACTTGGCTTTTCACACAATAAATGTAAAGCATAAATCATTCAGTAGACTATTTAAATGAGTCATTTTGCTTTCTGTTGGTTTTGTTACTCTTCCCTAGCAGCATCATCCAGGCACCCAATATGCATCACACTATGGGAATTTGGAGTCTCAAAAAACACCAATGCTCACTGGTTTTTGTTTGTTTTAAGGAAGCACTGAGGGAATTCTCTCTCCCTGAGCACTGTGTTAGCTGATTTAACCCTCAAACCCTGCCCTACTGTCCAAGAGCTACTGTTATGGGTTTACTGCATTAATCAGACATCACTAATTATTTATTGCTGTGAGTAACTGAGCTTGGGAGCATCGTGGGGTTTGTAATGCCAGCTCTTGATATCTCCTTTGCACAACCTGAGCTTTAAAAAGAGCCAGCAGTGCCAGGACTTCATGCAAATTTCTCTAAAACTCAACACATTTCCAATTTGAGAAAGATCTTGGAGGTTTTTTTGGGGTATTTTTTGTTTCCGGTGAGGTTTTTTGTGCTTGAAATTTTACTGTAAACTCACCTGGAAAAAAAAAATCTACCTCACCTACTAAGAACACAAACAGGGTCTGATGATTTCTAGGAAAAGGAAACAGAAAGGATTTTAAAACTAAATAAACATTATCAAAACTTTTTCTTTTTCCCACTAAAAGCTGAAGATTTTTAGAGGGAAGAGAAAGCCCTGAGAAGTAGTGGGGCACTGAAATGGAAGACTGACATCAAAGTTGTGCCATACCTTGTAACAGTTTCTTTCTCCTTGCAAAATAGGATTTCTTACAATTCCAAGTAAAATACACCTTCTCTAAATGCTATTTTTATCTGCCAAATAGATCTCAAGTATCTGCTTTCCTACAGTTTCTACTTACAGTCCTCAAAAAGACACAGTTCAAAGAATTACAGGATCAAAAAAATCCCAGTTACACATATAGAAGCTATAACATATCTGTCTATACAAGTGTTTCTGCTCTTTTTTCCTCTTCTTGTTTGGTTTTTTTTTTTTCCCTTTGCTTGCAGAATTTATTACAAGTTTTGGTTTATGCTGTACCCAGAATCACAGAAGGGAATGCTATGAATCCTTTTAAAAGCACATTACCTCTGAACTTAACACAAGTGGAAAGACAATAGAAGTCCTAGAATAACCATAAAAATTTCAATTTCCAGCAGCACTGATGCCAGACACATCCTCGTAGTGGGATTACACACAAAAATAATTCAGCAGCATATTAATTCTGATGCAGAGGAAGCCCAGCGAGAGCAGGAGGGGTTTTGCCAAGGCACACTTGTTAAACACAGCTACTGCATCTCCTTTGTGCTTATCCATCTGTGCCTGGAGGAGCACACACTGCCAGAGCATTCTGAATATACAACCTCTCAGGTATGTTAACCAAGCTGGGCAAAACTGGCCCAAATTCATTTAATCTCAGTCAAGTGTCACGAGGACATAATTCCTCAGAATTACCTCCTGGGTCCTCAGCCCACATCACACAGAAAGTCACAGAGCCTTGACCTCATCGTGCATTTGCAGCCACAGACAATTTTCCAGCTGCTGCTTTGACACCACTGTGGGTTTAATTTTAATATTCTACAAACATTGTTTCAAAAGCTTTGCTTTCCTATGGTATCCAGACAGAAAATACACTCAGAGTACATGCTCAGAGCACAGAGCAGCTGAGGGTTACTGCCAGTTTGGATTGGGAAAGCTACCAGGGAAACTCACTCTATTTCTGATACAAATTGTGGATAGAAAATAACTTTCTTTCATGGTTTTAGTCCATACATAAACCATTCCTTCCAGTGACTGCTGACATTCCCTAAAAAAACTTCTCCTCATGACAGTGAGAGCAACAGGGTAGTCTCCTTATATATTATATCCATATTGAAAATAAACTATTCCCTGATAAAATGCAACTTCTGAAACACGAAACAGTTAAAAAATAATTATGATTATTTAGAACTCAAAGGAAAACATATTTTATTTGTAGTGCAGCAGTATCAGATTCCTGAGCAATCTGCTGCACTTGGAGCACTAATTTATGAGTGGAGTAACAGAAAGAAAAAACTCACTGATACACTGACACTGTGATTTGGTTCTTTTCAAGTCCATAACACAAGAGATGATTTTCCTTCATATTTTTAAGCCTAGTTTCATAGAAGCCCAGGCAGAATCTGTTCTGAACATGCATTCCCAGTGCTTATGGAAGAAAAGCCATTTAAAGATAGGCCACTGAATACACCTCAAACTCGACCTAATGGCAAGGCTTGTTGGGATCTAGTTACTTTTATTTCTAGATGCAGGTTCCCTAAAACTCTGGATACATTTTATATTATTAGAAAAAAAAACAAAAACAAAAAAAAAAAAAAAACCAAAACCAAAAAACAAACAAACAAACAAAAAAAAACAGGGAGAAATTTGACACTAAAATAATTCTACTGCAGTTTATGACTAAATGTAAAAACACTCTCAGGTACAGTTAAATTTTACCCTAGGGAGAGAAACCCCAGTGTTTTAAAGGGCCTAGAGATGGTGTGTTCACCAAGATCTCTCCTGACAGCAGCATTTATCTCCTTCCTGTGGTTAAACTGCACCTCAGAGACACTCCCTGCACGGGGAACTCCCAGGGAGCGGAAAATTCACCATTTCAATAACAATTCATCAAAAGGGCTGGAGCAGGGAACGGGAAGGTTTCTCTCCAGGAGATGGAGCTGCAGCTCCAGAGCTCCGGGCACACAGCCGGCACGGGGAGCGGCTCGGTGGGATAGGGGATGTGTATCGGGATAGGGGATGGGCATCGGGATAGGGGATGGGCATGGGGATAGGGGACAGGGATGTGCTTCGGGATAGAGACCGGGATGTGCTTCGGGATAGGGGATGTGCATAGGGACAGAGACTGGGATGTGCATGGGGATAGAGATTGGGATGTGCATGGGGATATGGGATGTGTATTGGGATAGGGGATGTGCATGGGGATAGAGACCAGGATGTGCTTTGGGATAGGGGATGTGCATGGGGACAGAGACTGGGATGTGTATCGGGACAGAGACTGGGATGTTCATGGGGATAGAGATTGGGATGTGCATGGGGATATGGGATGTGTATTGGGATAGGGGATGTGCATGGGGACAGAGACTAGGATGTGCTTCGGGATAGAGGCCGGTGTTGGTCTGATGGAACAGCTCTGCTTCTCAGGGGCTGCTCCAAGAACCAACAAAGTCCATAGATTGAGTGATCAGAAATCAGAAGGCTTTTAATAAGAATATTTAGATGAAACAGAGAGATGAAAAAGGAGAGGAGAATCCCTTCAGCCTGCTCGGCTTCTGGGATCCTCTCTGTCTCTTTGTCTCTGCCTCTGTGAACAGAGCAGGAGAAGTGTCCGTGTACAATTACAAAGGATGAAAACAAATCCCAAAATAGAAGTGGTTTTCTTTGGCCAAAGAAACAATTTGAGATATATGAAAAACAATGCAACATGTAGAAAAAGAGAGTTGTGATGTTTGCATATTATCAAACTGAAAACAATCCGACAACTTCAAGGCTGCAAGAACCAGTGAGGCACAAAAGTGCCTAAAGAAATCTTCTCAAGATTAACAAGAGACCAGGATGTGCATGGGGATAGAGACTGGGGTGTGCATCACTGGGATATGGGATGTGCATCGGGATAGGGGATGTGCATTGGGATAGACACTGGGATACAGGATGTGCATTGGGATATGGGATGTGCACTGGGATATGGGATGTGCACTGGGATATGCATTGGGATATGGGATGTGCATCGGGATAGGGGAGGTTCATGGGAATAGAGATTGGGATGTGCATCATTGGGATAGAGACCAGGATGTGCATCATCAGGATATGGCATGTGCATGGGGATAGAGGATAGGGGATGTGTATCGGGATAGGGGATGTGCATGGGGATAGACACTGGGATACAGGATATACATCAGGATATGGGATGTGCATCAGGATAGAGACCGGGATATGCATCATCGGGATATGGGATGTGCATCATTGGGATAGAGCCCAGGACAGACACTGGGATACAGGATGTGCATCAGGATATGGGATGTGCATCTTCAGGATATGGGACATGCATCAGGATAGAGCCTGGGATAGACACCAGGATACAGGAAAATTTTGAAAAAATCCAAAAGTTTAATCCGGAGACATAGCATCTCTTGCTCAAAGCTCACTACACTAAAAAACAACCACAGCAAAAAAATGCAGAGCCTACCATACAAATCTCCCAGATTTTTTTTTTAAATCAACCTGTCAAGAGCCATCACCTTCCCCCTCCACACGTCACCCTCTGACCTCAGAGCAGCACTGACACCAGAGAGCCACAGTGACAACATTGCACATCCAGGACTTGGCTCAGCCAGCCACAAGCAGCAGCACCAAACAAGGCTTCACCTACCTGATCTCATTGCAATCACACGAAGGGACAGCCAGGCAGAGCTTTTCAAACATGTTTCTCAGGCTTAAACCAGACCCACACCCCTACCCACAAGGAATATTTAATAAAGGGACTGACACATCAACCTGTCAGATAGACTTTTTCCATCTTTCTTTTCAGCAGGATAATTTACAGGTGGAATGACAAACCTAACCATCAATTTCCTCCTTCCAAACTAAACCTCCAGTTGTTACTAGACTTTGCCCACCAGAAGCAATTTCATTTGAAAATAGCTGACTCCATCAACTGCATCTTCCCAGATAAATATCAAGAAGCCTCCATGCAAATCTACAGCACACAGCCATTTTCCTACCTCCAAACTCACCTTTTGGGTAAATACACTAATTTCTCTCTGCCAAGATAAAGTATTTATCTCCCAACCTAGCTCCATGTGAGGAGCAGCCTGCAGAAATGCCCAGATTGTACAGTTCATTGAGAAATTAAATTAGTGCTAACTTTGATTGCAGTAAATGTACAAATCACTGGAGTAGCAAATTCACTACATACCCAACTATGTTAAAAAAAAAAAAAAAAAAAAAAATTTAGGTGATAATTTTCAACAGGGTGATTTTGAGCTAGTGTTTTTTCATCTCAAGAACATCAAAGTCACATGTTTTCACAGTCAAATCTTAATTGTTGTGTTTTTCAGACCTGTTGATAAAGCCTGCAGGAATTCTAATTAGCTGTGCTGCTGCATTACAGCTTCTGCTGGCTCTGCTGCTGTTCTCAGCATGGGCTCTCCTCTTGCAGCTTGCTCAGCCAAGGATGAATAGAACCACTGGAATATTGCCTTTGATCCAACTTACAAAACCTGTAGAATGTATTTATTGTTTTAATTGTCTATTTATTCATTCTCTAATTTTCTGTCTCCCGCTGCCTCTGTTCAGAGTAAAAAAAAAAAATCTTAGTTCCTAAAAATCAGAGAGCTCCTTTGTAAATGTAATTTTGAATAATAAAATAGAGTAAAAATGAATAATAGTAATAAAGTGACAGCAATAAAGTAACGATAAAATAAAAGGGAATAAAAAGAAAGAGCCATTTAAAGTAACTACTTTAGATAGTCAGACTTAACATGAATAGGGAGAATTCTAATGAGATGTTAAAGAACTGCTTTTTGTAATGAACTATCTCCCAAGGAAAGAGGTTTTATTATACCAAAATTTGTAATTTTAATACCTCTATTTTTACGCTAAAGTACTCAATAGTTTAAGTTTGCTGGAAGTAATTCATGAAATGAACTTTCTTATCCATTTTGTGACCTACAGTAAGACTTCATAATGGCAGCTGGTCAAGCAGAGCCCAAAACTCAACATCCACATTGAACCTCCCTGCCCTTTTTCTCCCAGAAGTTACATAATTCACTCCCACGATGCTGTTACAGCAAGGACAAGACACCAACTCTGTTCTTCAACAACAACAACAACACAACACAGTCAGAATGAAAGGAAAATGCTGTTTAACCACACAGCCCTCCCCAGAATCACACCCACCACAGAGGCACTGCTTCTATCCCTTGCTGACACGGAGCAGCAGGACTGCTCCAAATTATTAATATCCTCAGATCACTAATTACCAAAAAAGCATTAGATAAATTACAGCCTTCAAGTGCATTAAAAAACATCTTTCCACCAAAAAAAAAAAAAAGGAAAAGAAAGTCAGGGTAGTAAATTGTTCTCTCTCCTGCTATGTCAGTTGTCCCACAGCAGCTCTGATTTATAGCCCAGCTGTGTGACAGACAACCAAGGCTCTGTGCAAGCTCTCCAGGACACCTCTTCCATAAAAGTGAGGAGCGATTTAGCTGCGTGAGTTCCATTAACATTAATGGGTGTCACATGGCCAAATCCCCATGCCCCACTCTAAACCTTTATATCTCCTGCTAATTGGAAATAATCTTCTCTGAAGTGACTTCCTGCCTGCCTGGATGGGTGAAGAAACAGCTCAAAAACACTGCAGTGCCAAGGCACAGCTCTCATGGAAGAGGCTTCCCACCGCCCCAGCCATTTCTCTCTTGCTTCCATAAGTCTCAGTTTCCTCCTCTGTGAACGCTGACTTTCTGTTCAGACAAGGATTTTGTGGACATTTCTGTGTCTGGGAGAGAAACTGCACTCCTGCAGCACCAAGGTCAAAGAGAAAGGTAATTTTCCCAGGCAGAAAGAAAGATAAACACACTTGGGAAATAACTCACACCCGCTGTTTGTTGCTGATGTTTTGAAAAGATGTTTTGAAAGGGGTGTCCTTCATTTTAACCAATAGCTCAAGAGCTAGCCAACAATGGTATAGATACATGAAGGGTACAGAGATTTTTGATTTTTGTAGCATTAAGAATAAAGTGTTGAAGGATCCTGAATTGGAGTCGGTGTTGCTTTTGCTTGCTCACCAAGTTCCACAGTGACACTCCTCCAAGGTATTTTGATTGCTGAAAACAGATTCCATTTTCCTTTTCTTTTACAAAATAATGATATTAAGCTTTCTTCTCTAAAAATTCAGTCAAAGAAACAAGGTAATTTTATTCTTCTATTTCTTTGGGGCAGCTGCATCTCTTTGACCTTATCCTGTGCAATGAGCTAAAAACTCATAAACACACTCTTTTTTATACTCTAGAAACATTTAAAGGACAGAATTCCAGTCAAACAGCCAGTGAAAAGTTATCCACCATCTTTATAAACTCAAACTCACTATGCCTTAGCAATGAAACAATTTAAAGGGATAGAGTTAGGTCCAGAGATGCACGGATTTGATAAAAACCTATCAATTTAATAGCATATTAAAAATATTTTACCACTATAAGCCACAGCTGTGACATCAACCTGTGCTGAGGAACTCATCAGTCTGTAACAGAATATTTGGGAAACCAACACATTTTTAGTTCAAAACAAGTTCGTGCAAGGAGTCATGGATATGTTTTAAAGTCACCAATCTATCAATCTCACCCAGACTATTCCCACCACGCAGGCACTGCTCATTTTCAGCCAGATCCCTCCTCAAGGAGGTGCTCAGCTCCCTAATGAGCGAGGACTCATCATCCTGTTTACAATCACACCTCAGACTTCTTCCCAAACTCCTGCTAACTTTAACAGCCTCGGGATTTACTTGGAGATGATCTGTGCAAGGCACTCTTGCAGAGCAAAAGACAATTTTTCTATTAAATAAAAGTTGCCCCTTACCATATTTGTCCTGGAGTTGCACAGTAAATTAGAAGTTCTACAACTCTGTATCACCTGCTGTAAAAATATTACCTGCGTTGTCATCCTCACCATTCATCAGGGTTAGATAACTTGGGTTTGACAAGCAAGGAAAACAGCAGTCATTTTTCATTACCATTAGGTGAAATATGAGCAAATAGACTGTCTAGGCAGGTAAATTTCATGATTATTCCACAACGCTCTTTGCAATGAAGTCAAGTTAAAAAATACTCCAATTCTGGCACCACAAGAGTAGACAGAATGTACAAATCTTGAGGAAATCTCCTTTACTGTGCACTGCTGCTGCCTGTAAAACTCATAAGTAGTTTGTTTTAAATCTGTTTCTTTAAGATGCTGTGGTTTGATGATAATAAGTAAATACCTCGAGGTTGAGTATTGTGTGCTGCCCCTTTGGGGTAGTAACATCACTTGTTACTCTCTGTGGGTTTACAGTTTGATGCCTCCCTTAAAATTATTATTAAAAAGCAGAAGTGGCTCTACCTGCAGCAGGTTTTGCCATTTGGTATTATAATTTGATTGGTGGAATTAAGCACTTCACCTTCTTCCCATCTTCTGTCCCTCACCCCAGCACCACACACCTCTGTGAGGCTCTTGGTACTGAACTCTTCTGGGAGTGGAAAACTTGCTGCTTTTAAAGTTGCCATTTCTTTGGTTGTAAACACTAAAATCAAACTGCAGTGCAGTGATTTAGATGTGAAAACCTTCCCTTGATTCACTTTGACTCCTACCAGAATCTGAGCTGTTTACAGGACGTGAGATGATTCAGTAGTGCAAGAATTTTAACCAAACATCATCCAAATGACAGAAAAATACCTCTGCCCACTCCCAGTGCCCCTGGGCCCCAAAATAAGCTAACCATGGACACTCCTCACCCTATTCCACTCTGCAAAGTTAATTGCACAGTTTCTCTGCCCAGACTCCAAATTCTGGAATGGTTTTTAATGTTCAAAATTTAAAATCTTCACATCAAAATGCTTGTGTCCTGTTTCTGCTCTCCCTCCCACAGCTGGTGATGCACACTCTGTGGTCTCTGACCTACCAGCACACAAACCATTCCTATCCCAGGGAATAAGGCATCTGTAGAGTGGAGATATTGATGAATTCAGCTGTAGGAAAGGCTGGCATAGCCTGCAGACACAATTATTCTCAGATCAGGATTTTTCATAACAATATCCCAAGTGCTCCATTTTTCAACAAAGAAAAAAGCACATTTCCTCAGAAAATTTGATGGCAAATATCAGCAAATATATCAGCCTAGATAAAGGGCAGGAAAATCACAATATTTGGGCATCAAAATATGCAGAAACAGAGTATTTTAGGAAAATAATCAACTCAGATTTCCATTTAAATGGAAACTCTTCCTTCTACTCATCGCTGTGGTGAGTCTGTGTCATAATATGAACTCCCTCCTCGTTATAAACCTGGTCTTTCTGTAGGTCTGTCTTCTACTGAGCCAGCCTGCAATCCTTAGGAATTCATTTCCATTAAAAGAACTACACAGGGCATGGAGTGAGAGTTTCAGGAGGGAAAAAGTCGCTTGGTAAAAAGCCCCATCAGTATAAATCCACTCACTCGTGAAAAGAAGAAAGCTGAGAGATCTGCAGCAAGGAGGGAAAAGGAGAAAAAAGGAGAGAAAAGATACAAAACTCTGATATTTCATTTCTATGCTATTTTGAACATATATTCAAGATTTTGGAACACTTTTGAGAAAGAGATGGATAAAGCAAGAACTTTCTCCTCGACTTGCAGAATACAGTGGCTCCCAATGCTCCTTATTCAGTTTCCAATCATGTTTTGAGGAGAGACTGAGACTGGAAATGGAAGGATGCTCCTTTCTCTATTTCGTGAAAAAACCAAAATGTTATAGAAGAATCCAAGAGCCTGAGCTGAGTCTAATTGGAATTACTGAACTAGAGTTATCTTAGATTCCTTCTGATTTGTCCATTGCTAATGAACACCTTGAACAGTGCAAATGTAGGGAATGTTAATTAGTTAAAGAGATGATCCCAGGGAATTTAACTGCTGTCACACCTCTCCAGAATGAGGCAATGCACCTCGAGCCCGTGGTTATTCTTGGCAGCAAATTAGAGTGTGCAAGAAAGAGTCATAAGCAGAGTTAAAAAGATCCTTCTTTGCTAGAGAAGGGGAGAATACCTTGGTGAAAGAAAGTGCTGACAGAAATGTCCCAGAAATGCACTAATGACAGCAGCACCACTGGCTCAGTAGGCAGGAAAAAAAAAAATGACAGCAATGAATATCAGGTTCTAACACTCCACAAAATCCTCAACCAGATGTAAATCAACTATATTTTTAACAGGGATGCTCACAAAAATTGCACTTCAATCCAGCACCTAGAAACTTCTCATTTCCAGTCATGATTTCTAAGGCATTTATCTTAAAATCTCCCCATGCAGGAAGTGGAAATCAACTTGCAAACCACACTCAGGAGCAAAATATTCTGCCACCCTTTAATCTGCACCTTATCAATGCTGAAACAAACGATACTAGGAGGGAGTAATCAGCAGGAAGAGTGATCTCAGAGAAAAAATGCAGTCTCTCCTGTTTTACACTTCTGTGTAAAGCACCCAGTGAGGTGTGAATGAAGCACTCAGGCTTGCACTGGGGAGATTTCTCACCTTAAGTCACAAATCTGAACCCAAATTACTTCTGAATTGTTTTGTTCTGCTTTTTCCCCTTGGTTTGGGTGCTTTTTTTGTGGGGGGGATAGAGGGATTTGTTAATTGTTTGGGTTGTGGTTGTTTGGTTTGGTTTTTTTCTTTTTAATAAAGAGACCTTCGCTGGCTTATATTTATATTTAATATATTGTTTACATTTAATGCTATTTGTCGCCTCAGAAAAGACAAAGGAGTAAAAGCATGAATTAATCCTCCAGGAGAGGCCCTGCCCCACCTGGGACAGCTCTGACTCCACTCCTGCTCTGTGTCAGCTCTGGCAGCAAAGAATCTTCAGTGCTGCTGCCACAGCAGCCTCGAGGAAGTCAATCCAATTATTAATTACATCAGTGAGCGATCAGCTTACAGTTAGTGAATTAAAGTTTCATTAATTATGTCCTGGATTACCAGCTTTTAGTCATGAAAATTAACGGTGTAATTATTCTGCAGAAAGAAACGACCAAGCCAAATCCAGTAAGTGACCAATTTCACTTCAAAGGACAAGCTTGTAAAAGAGCATGATAAACCAGGAGCATATTTAACAATATCCCATTTCTACTCCAGCTGCTCCAATTATTTTTTGTCTTTAGCATCTGCTAACTCTGCCAATTTTAGCATTTCAAAACTAACATTATACCCTGACTAGGTACCTCTGTTAATTTCTAATTGAACAAATTGATTCCAGTGTATTCAGAGATTTGCTAATTAAAATGACTGATGGTCAATACCCAAGTCACTTCTAGCTCTTGTCAACATATTTGTCTTGTTCCTGAATGTGTTAGGCACATTATGAGATATTAAAATGCATCAATGACAAACTTTGAGGAGATAATTGATTAAGCCTGTGTAATATTCACTGTTTTGGGAAAGAAAGCAAAAATCCTGCACATCATTGAAGAGAACAGAGTCATGGCAGCATCTCCATGGAATCAACATCACAAACTAACATGGAATCAGAAAAATACATGGGACAAAAGTAAGAAATTATTAAGCCATATGTCCAGAACAGCAAAGCTGGTGGCACAGTTGTGCCAAGAAAATTTAGGGAATTATGCAAAAATATCAGCAATATGTGCAGCAAGAATCATTAACAAATTACTAACTCTGTATCTTACCTAATAATTCACAAAACAACCCAGACCCTGGGGCTTGAGTAGTTAAAGAGCACTGATCACCAGGATCTGAATCAAATAAATCTCTGCACAGATTCACATCTTGCATCCTTCTTGCTCCTGATGCCTTCAATGGTTACTTAGAAACAGAGACCAGACAGGAATAAAGGAAAAAAGGTGGTAGCTTGAACTTGCACTTTTAATTGCTCTCATGGAATAATCACCACATCACATCTCATCAAACATCACTGAGAAACATGAGGAGCTCTGAGATAGAAAAATCAAACCCAAAACCACTGACAGGACAGTCCTGAGGAGTCTTTCTCACAGTCTTATCCCAAAATACTGCTTAGAGCTGAATGTAAGTAGGTTGGGTGAAAGCACCACAAAATGAATTAATTTTTTTAAAAGTCAGTTGTATTTTAAAAAACTTTTTAGCAATGACACTTCTATACTTTCCCATCATAACACAGAAGATTAAGGTGTGACACCTACACTCCTCTGATTAATGTAAATAAAAGGAAAGATTGCTGCTCTGGATCTCAAAATCTTTCTGAGCAAAGCAGACTTTAATAATTCACAGTCTGAGAAATTGCAATTTCATTTTCACAAAAAAAAAAATCACTTGATAGAGCCTAGATTGAATTAATTTTGTACTTCTGGGAAAATCAGCAAACAATCTTTTCTGCAGCAGATTGCAATAGGAACAACATTGTGCAGACATTGCCACAAGATGCCAATTACCATGGCCAAGTCTCTGGTGAAATACATTTCCAATTTTCAAAGTTGAAAGACCTTCAATAATGGTAATTAAAGATGTTCTAATGCTTAAAACCCCAAATACACCGGGGATGGGAGGAGAGATTAAACAATTTCCAGTGGCTGAGCATGGAGCTGATGTTGCCAAGCCCAAGTGGGACCCTGGCAGAGCCCTCAGGGTCTCATTTCCAGGCACTCTCTGGGACCTCTTTTCACAGCTCATTGGTCTGAACATGCCAAAAATCACATCAGGGATTTTCCCAACAGCCTGCCAGCACGGAGTGTTGGCTTCCAGCACCCAGGATGGATGTTCTCCTAGGAATATTTGAATTGAGGATATATTCAGCCCTTTTTTTTTTTGTATTTTTACCTATTTCACCCTCTGCTTGCTCTGTGTTATTGAAAATGTGCATTCTAGGTCCTTTTATGTGTCTAAATTGGATAAATGGGCTGATAGATATTAAATGATTTCCTCAATGGCACAACGAAACTCAATTCAAATCAGTAAAAAAAAGTCATTAGGGCAGATCACCAATCACCATTAGTTCAAGTGTTCTCTTTTAATAGCATAAGCAGCCTCTAAATTGAGAAAAATTGCAGTGGAAATAAAATGTGGTAACTGAGTTCATGCTGTAATCTCCAATGCACTAATATTTCAATGCATCCAAATGCAGAACACACTAAGGCATGTTTAACTTCTCTTCCATGTTCATTTTCTTTCACAGCAGGCAACTGAAAAGCCACACAAAAAGAGCAAACTCCCCATGTTTGATTTGCTGGACAGTCACTTAGCAGAAAGAAGAGAAGAATTAAATCTATTCACTTGCAGTTTCTATTTATAACTTATTAATGTCCAAAGCTCAGCCCTAGTTTTGTATTTATCTTCTTTCCCCTAAGCTGACTACAGCCTGATTTTTATCAGCACTTTCTGCAGGAGTATCCCATACACACAACAGACATATAATGTTACACAGATCAAATATAAAATACCTTCTGAGAAACTTAACACTGCACAATGTCACAAAATATTCAAAATTATTGTGCAGGTAGAGATCCCAGTCCTAAAAATATTCAAAATTGTTGTGCAGGTAGAGATCCCAGTCCTAAAAATATTCAAAGTTGTTGTGCAGGTAGAGATCCCAGTCCTAAAAATATTGAAAATTATGGTGCAGGTAGAGATCCCAGTCCTAAAAATATTCAAAGTTGTTGTGCAGGTAGAGATCCCAGTCCTGCAGAGTGTTCTCCTTGGGACACATGCTGGAACCCCACATGTGTAGGACCTGGCTGTAGATAAGAACCCAGTCCCCACCCCTGCAGCCTTTCAGAGCAAAGGCTCCTCCTTCAGGGAAAGGCTGATGAGAAAAAGAAAATTCCTTATCAGTGAGGAATTCCTGTTTATAAAACACAGAGTGTACAACACGAGCACGCTGTGGAAGTGCCAGTGATGTTTGATTTGGTGCCTGTAGGACAAGGCTGCAGTTAAAGCCTTGCTCTGGGCAGTCAGGAGCAGCAAACCCAAGCCTGGGCAGGGCAGGAGAGGACTGAGGAGTTTTCCACAGGGGATCTGTGCTGGAGCCACCTGCTCTGCCAAGGCTCCTGCAGCACCCAGGGGAGGTCAGAGTGTGCCTCAAGTGCTGTCAGCTCCTGTGTTGCCTTTCCCTGGTCTTAAAATTCAAACCAAAACTCAGTTTATGTGGAAAAGGGGTTTTTATTTCTGTATTTATTTCAGGATCCTTGGGTGCAGCACTTGGTCCAGGTGGAATGCCCTGAAAATGCATGCACACCTCACACTGAAATACACACAATTATAGGCCTTGCAAAATTAACATATTTATCAAAGATTCCCCAATGAGAGGCTGGAGTGAACTCTCCATTCTGAGGAACTTTCTTCTTGGATGGGCCTATTTTAGTTTACAAAAATGTGTTCTGGAGAGGCCCTTGGTGTCTGGGGCTCCCAGGATGTTTGCTCTCCTGGTTTAACGGTGCCGTGGGGCTGAGCTGAGTTCTCAGCCTTGGGGAGTCACAAGTATGAAGTTTAAAAGTACTAAGAATGCATAAAACTATATAAAAGGGTATGTGAGAGGGGTATAAAAGAAAAAAAAAAAAAAAAGATCATTCTGGCATCACCTGGAACCACGAACTCATTCCCCATGGACACAGAGTCACTTCATTCAGGTGACTTTTATGTGGTTTGAAATGTATTCTTTCCACCCCATCAGCCTTCAACAATTGGCACTGAATCTTCCTAATCAGAAAATATTCTACTGCAGGACCTGAAGCTCTCATGGAAGCTCTGGATGTGCCTCACACATTTAAACAGGTGTGACCCACCTTGACAGGCACATAAAATATTTGATGTTTAAATATGCTCGTCCTTTTAGAGCAGTTTGTATTTGTCAGTTGTTCAGGGCAGTGAGATTTATTTTCATCAGGGTATATTTGGGGAAAAAAAAAAAAGAAGAACATCCAGCAAATCAAAAGAAATATGGTTTCTGATCTAGTGAGTTTTCACATTGCTTGCCAGGAGAAAGGGGGAGGGAGGGGAAAAGTAAAAAGAAAAATAAAATGATCCTTGGACATTTTAGAGCATAAACTCAAAAATCTCCATTTTGTCATTTATCTTTAAAACTGCACTTATTTTATTTACAGCACAACAATGTTAAATCACAATTTCTGAAAAAAATCAAGTATAGTAAATTATTGAAATCCCCAGATAATCTTTTTTAGATAGTGGTTCTATCATATTTTATATGATAAATGGAAAAGAAAGATGTGGAGTAGAGTCACACCACTCCTTGTCCAGGGACATTCACAAGAACAAAAATAACTGTACAAGAAAAACACACTCTGCTCCAGCCCCCAAGTCAGTAGGGCTGGAAAATAATTAAATGCACAGGAAATCTTATTTCCTAGACAAATTTTCACCATGTTCCCTGATTAGACATCTTCCTGCATCCCTGTTGATTCCCAATGACTTCCTGAGCAAGGAACTGATATTGTGCCAGGAGAAATTTCTCACAGTTTGCCACCAGGTGCTCATCACACACTTTAGACCAACTCTACTGCACTTCTATATTTCAGGAGAAAAATTCCTTCTGGGTTTTCTGGGCTAAAAAACCCTCCCTAGCTGCAACTGCCTGAGCTCAAAAGTGAAATATTAAAAACCCTTGGTCACAAAGTCCCCTCCTGCTTCAATTCTCACTCCAAATCTGGGAAATACCTTGGCATAAAATCACAGTCACACCTCTCTCCCTGTTTAGAGGCTGCAAAAAATGCCTCATTGCTTACTTTCCATCTTCAATTTAACAGTTCAGAAATGGCTTACAAACCACAGCTGGATCCTGAAAAAACTTTTAATATTCCCTTTTCTTCACCAATTTGATAAATGGCTCTAAGAAGTTCAATGATACAGGAAGAGATACATTAGAACTTGTTGAGCTACCAAGAATTCTGCATTTTTTCATCTGATCCCTCACAATTAAAACATCAATGTGACATTAAATTTTTATGGAGATTGATTCCCACAGATACTTCAAAGACTTTTTCCCCCTATCAAAGACATAATTACACAAAAATACCTTTATTTTCTAAGAAAGCCAAGCTTTCTACATATAAACTTTTGCTGCTGGCCTGGATGAAAATAGCCATGTTCTAAAATTTTAAGACATCTCAAAGAATCCTCATTTTATTAAGCAATGAAATATATTATTACAGCATTTTAGTGATGATAATATGCTAGAAAGACTTTTGAGAGAATTACCTACAGCATCCCTGTAGCCAAATCTGTGAGATTTGGATGAGATAAATGGATATGAGCCCCTAAAAATGGGCTGAAAATTGTCCAGGCAGGACAAATAAAAGAGTTTAATTAGCAGTGCTAATTCCAGCTGCCAATCAGCAGCAGTGGCATGGCTGGCAGTGTTCTTTCACTAGTAACATGTGTCCATATGTACAAATTATATATATATATATATATAATTTACTTCCTCTTTATGGTTAACAAGTGACAGGCAGCAGGAGAAATTGTACTCAGCTAAAAGCCTTGCTTAAATATTAGTTATTAAAAGTAAAAATAATTAAAATAAATGCTTTAACTGCCGATGTAAAAGTCCAATTACAGCTGTAGAACCATGAAAATGAGTGGTAAGGCCATTAAGTGCAAATACACCATTGTGCTTACTACAAACAGCAGAACAGCTCAATTAATTCAGTTTAATTACTGCAAACCAGTATAAAATGTATCAATTTACTACATATTAAGCCAACAGTTTAAAGTGCAGCCAAACACTGATGCACAAAAAACCCCAAGAGATGAACAAGTGATAAAATTCCATTCTGAACAAACAGTAAATGCAGCAGCATTTCCAAATTTACAAAACTCAATCAGATAAAGCCAATGAGTTAAAACTGATTAAGCTGATTTTTTTTTCTTAAAGAAAGGGTGTTGTTATTTTTAAAAATCTTTCCATAATGTGCAAGTGCAAAGGTCTAACCTGGGTATAACTTTCAAGCCTAAATCACCAATTCTTAAAATTTTAGCTGTCACTTTGATTCATTAAGATTGATGAAGAACTGTTATTGATTTTGGGGAGTAAAATCCTTTAAAGCAGCTGCACAGAAAGGATCAATATATTTGGACAGCTTTTCCCACAGCACCTCTGTCCACTAAGAGCTCCTGCTCCTCCTCCCTCCCCCAAGCTCTTTAGGACAGTTCTATTTTCAGTCTGGCACATGACTAATCTGAGTTTTTACTTCCACCAACTTTGTCATGGACAGCAAAGTGTTGACTTTTAAGTTATATTTCCTCGAAGCAAATATAACTTTTCTCTTTTTAAGAGAAAGGTTAAAAAAAATTGGTGTACAAATTTTGCACAGCAGCTGCAATTTGCCTGCATTCCATAAAAAAAAAAAAAATTAAAAAATACAAACCAAAAAAAACTCCTTCAGCAAACTTATTCAGTGAAATTCAGGGCATGGACTAAAAATTGTAAAAAGCCCAAAACAAAAAGAAAAAAAAAAAGGGGGAAAAAAAAAAGTTTCCTGAAGTTGTGATTGAGGGTGGGTAATGTGGCACATGGCAAGAACATCCTACCTACAGAATTTCCAATATTCTCTTCAATAATGAATATCTAGAAACAGATTTCTAGGTCACTGACCCACCCGAAATTAAAAGCTGTTTCTGAGTTTGACATTTGCTACAGCAAATATTCAATTTTGAGCTCAGGCTCGGGAAGAGTGTTCTTAAACAATCTTTTAACTCATGTCTAGAGAGGTGTAAAGCTGCAAGGCAAATTCACTTAGAGCTGCACTCAGAGACACAGAAAACAATGCCTGTGTCACTTTGTCCCACTGATGCCAGGATGATTTTTTGCTTTTCTTTCACACCCCTCTCACACACTCTTTTATAGTTTGATGTGTTCTCAGTGCTTTTAGCCCCACACTTGTCACTCCCCAAGGCTGAGAACTCAGCTCAGCCCCACGGCACCGTTAAACCAGGAGAGCAAACATCCTGGGAGCCCCAGACACCAAGGGCCTCTCCTGAACACATTTGGGAACCTCAGCCAGGCCCAGCCAGGGGGAAGGTTCCTCACAGCGAGGGCTTCACTCCAGCCTCTCCCTGGGGGATCTTTGATAAATATGTTAATTTTACAACACCTATAATTGTGTGTATTTCAGTGTGAGGTGTGCATGCATTTTCGGGGCATTCCACCTGGACCAAGTGCTGCACCCAAGGATCCTGAAATAAATCCCAAGGTAAAAACTCCTTTTCCCCATAAACTGTGTTTTGGTTTTAATTTTAAGACCAGGGAACACCAAACCCCAAAGCTGCTCCCAGTGCCCCAGCCCTGCACACCAACTCCTGCCTGGCAATCCTGAAGCAAAATGCATTTGGTGCTGCAGCAGCTCAGTGCCTGCCCAGTACTGAAATGGGTGTTGATTCCAAACTGGCACTGACAGCACTCCTGTGACATGAGAAACCACAGAGAGAATGCTGACAGAGAAACAACCAAGTGAGAGAGACAAGTAGAAAGACATCCTGTTCTAAAACACTCCATTGTATTCCACTCAGTTTACTCATGCAAGTAAGCCCAGCCCACTGCAGAGCCATCCATGCAAGAAGTGACAATCCCTTGACATTTAACCAGAATTATTCTGAGTGGTGTCAGTGGAAATGCTTGTGCTTTGTTTGAAGGAGCATTTTGTCTCCTGAAGCACTGCAGCATCACAAGGCAGGGCTGGAGAGTTAAACATCAGCTCTGGGTGGGCAAAGCTCAGGATTATAACTGCTGGGCTCAGATCAGGGTGTTTAAAGACAGAGTAGTCTCTCAGTGAACAGTCATCCTTATAATAACTCAAAAGAATTATTATATCACTGTATCTCTCAGCATGGAAATGAAATTAAAGAGTTTGCACACAACATAAAAGGAGAGGGAAAAGGATTCACTCTGCTTTGCAGACACTGACTTGTCCAGGATGCTGCTGTACAAGGGAGAGAGAAAATGTTTCACTATCGCTTCACCAACAGGATGAATTTTAGGTGTTCATTAAGAAGACTTGATTCTGGCTGATCTACTTCCCTCATCTGCTCTCCCTCTTTAGAACACTTAAAATTCTGCATAAAATTCTGCTGGCTCGGCTGGAATATTGATGGAAATGTGTGTTTTATTTTATTTTTTATAGTATCACTAACCTATTTTTCATTCTTGATAAAGTAGGCAACCCAAATATTTTGTCATGCAAATTCCAAACCCAATGTCACACCACTGGTATGTCAAAATTGAATTCTCAGTAAAAAATACATACAAGCCAGTAATGATCTCAAAGTCATTCTTCAAGATTATTCCACTGATCATTTACAATACATTAGAGGTAAGCCTAACGTGTCATTAAACATTTCCAAGAAAAAGATGTTACTTTCACTGAACACCTTATCCTCTGTGAAGTCTTTATTCACAGTGATCCAGTAAATTTCACCATTTTTTCCCTCCTGTGTTCAAAAAGCTGATTATGGCCAGTGGGATCTAATATATCAATAATATTTCCAGAATGCCTGAAGCACATGCACTCTTTTTTTTGTTTCTCTTCCCAGTAATCACTGCTACTCTCAGTATTTGCTCTATTGGCTCACATGAGCTCTCTGCCTGTTTTAATCTCCCACCTGCCATGCTAAGATTTATTTTGATTATTTCAAACCTTATATAGAGGTCAAAAGAAGAACCAAAAGTCTCCCACCCAGCATTTTGTTAGCAAATTACCTTGCTGAAGGCAAACTATGCAGTCCTGCCAGCCTTGCTACTCCCTTGCAGCACCTCCACCAACTCTTTTTTTTTTAATTTCTTGCCCATTGGCAGAATCATGGAGTGCTGCAGTTACAGCTTCACAGCTTTTTTCTGTACAGTGTTAATGCTTGAATTCATACTAGCCTCCAAATTTGTTATTAAAAGTTCCACAAATATGTTGCCTTGGAACTATTACAACCGCGGGGATTTAGAAAATGTCACCGAAACATTCAGGTGCTTCTGCATGAATTGAATTTTTCCAATAACCACAATAAGAATATATTAAAAGAAAATTAGCCAGGAGCCTTAATCAAGAATATACAAACTGTAAACCAAGCAAACAATAAAGTACTTCTGCAAAAGGATGCCAGGGCAAAGAAAGATCTCACAGACACTTTCCCATTTCAGTGCAAGAACATTTGGGAGCAAAGAGCAGCAGGAACCTCCCTCCACTGCAGGTCATGGAGGAACTCACACCCAGGACTTCATTAGATGTTTACCAATTTAGTTATAGATATAACCCAGGGCATTTTAGCCAAAAACATCTCCAGAGGAGGAAGAAGTAAGGAATTCAGGAGAAAGGTGGCTACTCCAGGCTGTCCTTGGCCACCACCACCACCTTCGCTGCTCCCTACTCAGAGCACACAAAGCACCAGGGGGGCTGACTCCACTCAGGAAGCAGCAGGGATCTAACAGCTGGGAAAGCAAAGGAAAAGGCAACAAATTCTGGCAGGAGTTGTTAGGATGCTCCTGGTGGAGGAAAAGATGCCTGGGAGGGGTCTGAGAGCCACAGGGGTAGGTGCAGGTGAAAGAATTCACTGTAGCCACTTCACTGGCTGCTTGAAATTGCATTACAATTTTTCCAATGTACAAATAAATAACTCCACCTAAAAGTACTGCTCCTCCCCCCCATCACCATCCTCCCTTGGTAAGGTTTCCTTAGAAATCAGCAATATTCTACTCAGGGTTTTTAAATATAATTCAATTTCCCAGCACAAGGTTTTTCTCTGTGCTGCACTAGCAATGAATCTGCACTCTGTGGTTCTCGTTTGTAACTTCTCCTTCCTACTACAGAGACAGAGAACATCCAAAAATTTCTAGTAAAATGTCATTTTGGGTCTCTTTGATAGTGTTCGGCACTAACAGCTTCAGAAAACCCTTGGGGATATCAGCAAGTGTTTCATAAGTTTAGCAGCTGAGTTTTCACACCAGGCTGCATTTTTTGTCTTGTAATCTAAAAAGGCTACACCTGCACAAGATCATCAGCTTCTGGTTTCCACTGAGCCACCAGATGAAAATCCTTGTTCCACAGCAAGCAGTAATGACACTCTGTCCTTCCTGCAGTCTCTTCTGGAGAAGCAGAATGAACAACTGGGATGCCTCAAACTTGTGCAAATCCTTGGCAGAAATTGCTGCCAGTGGAGGAAGGACAAAAGAACGAAATCCGTGCCACAAACAATCTTCAAGTTTGAAGGTCAAATATTAAATAAGATTTAGTTTTTCAGACCTTTTACATGGATGAATATCAGTTTGAAAACCTGGTGTCAGCTGCTTTTCATACAGAAGGAAATAAAAAGCCAACTGGGAAAGGCAAACCCAGAATTGCATCAGGACATATTCAGGGATGGAATTGACTCTCCATGTTCCTACTGTTCTACTGCACAACTAATGAATTCCATCCTTTTCCCATAATTTACAAAATCAACTATGCCTCAGATGAAAGAATTTGGACCAAATCTTATTTTTTACCAGCTGATTTTAGTCAGCAAAGAAGTTGGACATTATAATATTTCATTAATACTTTACTTGCCATGGTCCCAGCTCAAGGCCAGCTACAGAAATTCTGTATTTTTTAATATGAAGATTACTGTGAAACACCCATCAGGGAAGAGGATATAAGAATTAATTTGCTTCCAGAACTGAGCTCTCCTCTTCCACCTCAAGATATTTCCACAGGTTCTGCTGTAGAGGACTTGTCACTGGGATCTTAAAAATTCCAAAGAGTAAACATTTGAGGTTTAGTCTGTACTTTAGTTTTGGGTATTAGTAAAGGACATTCAAGACCTTAAGTCCACCAGACAAAGTGTGGCCATAAAAAACTTTAGGTGAGGAATCAGAAAGAAGGTTTTAACCATTCCTTGCAACTGGAAGACAACAATTAAGCTCCTTTTAATCAACACAACTGATTTATTTTCATCCAGACAGAGCTCTTATATACACAGCTGACTAATAGCTAGGGAGAGGCAAGCTAGAAATGGAAAGAAATTTTTCAGCCAATGTTTCCAAATTTTTCTAGCCATTCATTTTGGAACAAAAGGCTCTGTGTGTATGTGCTCCACAAACAATTCATCAATTCAAAACAAATAAACGCAGTGTGTATATTTCAAGCCCGTGGTAATTTTGGAGTAATTTATACCATTTTAATTTAAAAATATCCTCTTAGAGATATTTATGATTAAGTATCAGCTGCAGTTACTTTGTGCAAAAGTGGGGAAAAACATCTGTCACTGAAAAACAGACCTTGAGCATGCTGACACAGCTGGAATCACAGAGAATGGGACAGGAGAGAAATCATAAATCCTGCTGGGACAATGCCATGAAGTTTCTTGAGCACAGTCTCCAAAACAGAAATTATTGCTCAAAACACCAACTGAATAGTTCTGTCCTTTACCCACATTTAAAACTTCCTCATGTGAGGTGCATAAGCTTTACTGAAGACTCACAGGTGTATTATCAAAGCTGGCCTGATGTAAGCATGGAAAACCCTGGTGGCACAAACCTCGGGGCTCTTTCAGCCATCACATATTTACTGTTTATTTCCCATTTATGGCAGGCCTTGCAGACTGCCAGTGTCCCCAAGTTTGTGTGCCAGGATGCAGAAATTCATCTGGGATCGAGAGGATGCACGAATTCATCCAGGATATAAAGAGACTTTGTCACAGAGGAGCAAATTCCACACCTGCCCGCCTTCAAATCCTAACTGCAATCAGATATTATCCTTAAATTTAACTGTTAGGTTGCATATTCTATATTTCTAATTTTTTTTTGCTCAATCATTGCAGGAAAAGGGTAAAAAAAAATCACTGCATTTGAGATATATGCACGTGACTGCTTAAATATGGCTCTTGAACAGATAAGAAATAAATTATTCCCAAATTCAAAATGTTTCACAAGTCATGATTCCTCACCATCACCCAAAAAAGTTCACCAGGAAGAAGTAAAAGTGTTCGATTTCCAAAATGCAAAAACATTCATTAAAAAAATCAAACAAAAAACCCAACAAAAATCTCCCACAGTTTTGAAGCAATATTAAAGTAAATGGCAAGCAAACTCTCTCAGTGAAATTGAATTTATCAGATATTCCATTCATAAAAATTTCAATTTTTTTTTTTCAAGCAAATTTAAAGAAAACCAAAACCTTTAATGTAAATCAAGTGCAGCATCAAAATTCATTTGAGACCTAATTTTCATAAGAATTAAATTATTTTCTTTCAAAACCTTTTAAGCTAAGAGTTGAGGAATATCTCGAAAGCATAAAAAAATTCAGAATGTGAATCATTCCACATCTTAAAAGCTCTGAAATAATTCAGTAGGACTAGGGCCTCATTTTTTTTTTCCTAAAAGATGCTTATTTAATGAAATACACATGGAACACAAAATAGTTCTTTCCTTTCCCTCCCAGTTCCTACTCCCAGGGTTTGCCCATCAAAGTCCTGCTGGTGCCCTCGGAAGCTGAGGGAACTGAGGGCACAAGAGCTGCTCCTGCAATAAATCTGAATGAATTGGACAATGGCAAGCATTTTACAGACACTGTTGCCATTACTATAAGATGTGAAATGTAATTAAATATGTAAAATGCGTGAGCATTTAAAGCAGGGGATGATCTGTTCTGCTGTTAGCAAACAGGATATGGCAGCCCTTGACTTAAACAGTGCTTGGAACCACAGCCAGCAAACAATCTTCAATCCGTGCCACAAACAATCTTCAAGTTTGAAGGTCAAATATTAAATAAGATTTAGTTTTTCAGACCTTTTACACGGATGAATATCAGTTTGAAAACCTGGTGTCAGCTGCCTTTCATACAGAAGGAAATAAAAAGCCAACTGGGAAAGGCAAACCCAGAATTGCATCAGGACATATTCAGGGATGGAATTTACTCTCCATGTCCCTACTGTTCTACTGCACAACTAATGAATTCCATCCTTTTCCCATAATTTACAAAATCAACTATGCCGCAGATGAAGGAATTTGGTCCAAATCTTATTTTTTACCAACACAAAATAATTCTTTCCTTTCCCTCCCAAAGGGAAAGGATGAAGGGAAAGGATGAAGAGTCACCAAAAGCTCTTCACCACTCCTGACTCCAAGAGGTATTCCTGGACTTAAGTCAACATTTAATTTATTCAGGTTATATATTTACTTCAGGTAACTTTTTTTTTTTTTAATTTCCTAATGTTCACTGCTTCTTTTCAGTGTAATCAATTAGATCTATCTGTTGATCACACTGTTCACTGTTCCTGTTGTTCACTGTAATCAACTATAGATCCAGTTTAATAAAATAAACTAGAATTTATTCCTAATGGGCCTCCTCTTTCCTGGCTTGGGACTGCTCCCGAGGTCACCCACGGCACGGAGAGCTCTGAAATTGCTGCTAAATGAGGATTGCAGGCAGCTCTGCTCCCCTCCTGCACTCCCTGACAGCAAAGCCTGGCAGCTCCAGGAGCACATCTCAGCTACAGAAGCGCTGCCCTCTCTCCCACCTGGCAAGAAGTGTAAATTAGCTATCCATATGAACTATCCTGGATTAATTCTCCGAGCTGCCTGAGAGGGAAAAGGAAAAAATACAATCCCACCTCGGTGATGACAAAGGTTTGCGGTTTGGGTGCCGCCGAGCTGGCGCACTAGAGGGCACGATTTAGCCAAAAATGTGCTTGGGTAGGCAGCGAGGAGGGGTGGGGGGATGGAGGAACACACAAAGCTCTTCTCTTATAATGCAACAAAAACGGCCAGTAAAACGTCCCGATTCATTTAATCAGAATTATCCTTTTCATCATGGCCAAAACAAGATTACAGCCATTCCCGAGGGATGTCCCTCCCTGCCTCCGGTACCCTGGACGGGGCTGGGTGAGAAAAGATTCTTGCTAAAGTAAGGTGTAATGAAGGTGTGGAAAGAAATATCTCCCCCAGGGCCCTGGTGCACACACACGAGTGTTCAGGGGAAAAAACAGACTCAGAAAGAATTCCTTGGAAAAGCCAGGGTAAATTGTCCGGGGTTTGCCCTGCTTGTGCAGGCTGCAGTGTGCAGTTCCCACCACCGCACTTCACAGCCAGCAGCCTGACAGGTACCACTCGCTTTTCCAACAAAAGGAACCCCAAATGTGCCTAAAATTAGGAAGATATTTTAATACAGCTTTTCCAGCCTTCCTCCTGCGGGAGCTCCTGCACAGGGCTGGAAATGAAACCACTACATCTCGGAGGAGCAGAGCACCTTCCCCTGGAGCTGCACAAGAGAAAAACCCTGAATATTCCCTGCAACTCCCTCGCCTTATTTAGCCCCACTCCAGCAGATTTGCCACACAGAATCAAACACACAGCCCAGCCATCTGATGTTTCATCCCTTCAGAGTGTCACAACTGCTCCAGTGCCCTGCAGCAGCATCAGCAACATCTCTGCTGCACGCCCTGAGATGGGCACATGGACAGGAGACACTGAACTGCTCTGCAGGACAGAGCTCATCTCGATTCTGCTGCAGCCAGCTCCTCACTGCCAACTCATATTGGTGTTTTTAGAGCGTTTCTGGTGTTCTGCAGGCAGCTATTAACAGCAGCGAGGAAAAATAATGCAGTTGGCAGCAATGATATTCAGAAATGCTCAGCGTCAGGGATGTTACCAGACTTAGCAGATCATATTTTCTCTATAAAGCAGTTTAACCTCTGACTTCACAGCTTTAAGGCAATTGTGGTACCTAATCAGGCACTGCATCTCTGGGTCATCTTCCTGCAGCTGCTGAAATCATTAGTCAGGGAATTGGCGAGGAAGCCATGGAAACTCACACTAACAGCGGGGAATAAAAGTCTTTAATGGTGATAGCTCGCATTGAAAATGACAATTTATGGCTTTTTACAGCATGTACCATAATTTATGGCATGTTGCACACTGATGTATGTGTCTAATGAGTGTTGTAGGAAGCCATAAATCATCAGTATTTCCAACTTCCCATTAGAACTTCATTTATTACTCCGTTCCAGAAGTAAATTCTGACAATAACCACACCTCGTCTTGCTTTATTAAAAGATAGAAAAAAGATAGAAAAGGCAAGTCTAACTGTGGCCTCATGCAGGAAAAAAACCAAAATCACCCTCCAACAAACACAACAGAATAAAAAACCAGATGAGTTTTTGCTCAGAAATGCATTGACTTGCCTGATCTTATTTATTTTATTAACAACTGGGGGAATACACGAAGACACATTTTACCACATTTATCCTCTGAAATGTAACATCTCATTTAAAGAGGTAATATAAAAGGGGAAAAAAATACAGTTGTGCTGTCTCCAGGGCAGCACAACTCTCCCCATCAGTGACGATACCCAAACTTCATCTCCTGTTAATGGGTAGTTGAGTTGTAGGATTCATAAAGGTACAACTCAGAGCTGGAGAGCTAGTAGCCAGTCTTAAATAAGTACATGTCGCCCTAAAAAAAGGTCTTAACATTGAGAAGAGAAAGGAAAAAATAGAGAAAACTCTGAGGAGACAAAACACTGAGCGTTGAAAATAAAAATTAAAAAAAAAAGGAAGAAAGAAAATTAGGACAAACATGGCATGTCTGAATATGTTTTGGGTTTTTTGCCTTGGGAATTAGACTCTGGTAAGTATTTGTATAGCTCAGGCCAAAATCAAGGGAAGTTTCCTGTTTCAGATGAGATGTTGCAAGTGACACCTGGTATTTTATTGAGGAACGGTCTTTCAATAGAAATTCTCAAGGACAGGACAACTTCTGGTCAAACTGAAGCAAAAGACACTCTCAGAACTGTTAACAACCTGCAGATCATTCCAACTGGATAACCAACCAAAGATACTTACAATTTATTTTTAAACACAGTTCTGATGGATCATACACACATAAACTCATTTATCCATAAACTCAAGAGCAATGAAAAATGTTGAGATTATGCCAACCACAAAACAAATACATCTGGTTTATGGTTTAGCCTTAAATATGCAATTAAGCATTGCAACAGCTCCATAAAAGCAGAAGTTTCTTTCGAGAGTATTCGTTTTATTTGGGAGAAAAACACAAATTTTCCTTGAGACACAGAATTCACAGGACCCCCTGCAGGAGTCACCCACCTGCACAAAGCACAAGTGCTTGCAACACCCAAAGGCAAACTCAGGGTAGAATTGCATTTTTTGTTAAGATCATCTCAAGAGGGGAAACTAAACCACACAACCTTTTTCAGCTTCCTGTTGCAGGAATTGCATCACACCAACTACCCAGACAGGCAAATATAGCAAAAGCCATGAAGCAATTTGGGTTGGAAAGACTATATTGAGTCCATCCAGCCCCATGCCAACCTCAAAGTAGAGACAACTTCAAAGAGGGTCACTTGTATGCTCTTTATACTTCCCAGACCTTCTTCTAAAATAGAGACAGGGCAACAAAAACCATTCTCCATAAAACAAACTCTGTGCTAGAATACCACATATGACACAAGATTTCATTATTTCTCAGTCTTCTCCCAATGCTGTAACACAAATATGTAATTGTTGGAGGCAGAATGAAAAGCACACTGCTGGAGCCAGACAGATTTTAATCTGTCCAAACCAGAGTCCCCAGATTTGCATGATGCTAAGAACCCTTCAGGGTATCCCCTGACAGAAAGAACCAGCAATTCAGCAATTTCCAGATGTTTCTTCTGCTGAGAAACTTTGAGTGCACCTCTGGAGGCAGATTAAACATGTTTGTGTTGGATCATTTGAAAAAGGAAAAGTGAATACATGGAAGAGCAATGCCTTGGGTGGCATCCTGGGGCCACGAGTTCTGCAAGAAGAAACCACAAGCAGGTTCCTTTGTACCCTCACACCAAAATCACTCCTGTGAGCACCACATGAATCCATTCCCAGCCCAGCTCTGCTGCCCCAAGGCAGCCCCTGAGCCCTGGAATTCCATGATATCCACAAGGCAATGCCCTGGCTGTTCCATACTCACCACTGCCAGAAGCTTCCCTTGCCTGTGAGCTGCTCCATCCCTGACCCTCCTGCTTCCAGACAGGTGAGTCCCTTCTCCATCCATGCCAGATCATCCCTGGATCACAAATTAACATCCCTGACCCTCCTGCTTCCAGACAGGTGAGTCCCTTCTCCATCCATGCCAGATCATCCCTTGATCACAAATTACCATTACTGAGCAGCTGCAAATCAAATTTCCCCTTCAGTTTTCGCCAGGACCAATGAAACCCCAGCACACTGAAAACTGACAGCACCCAGGTTTAACCCAGGTGAAAATACCTGTCTTGAAATTCAGCTCACAGTGATTTCTCTTTAAAATACAGCAATTATCTCACATTTTCATGTGCTAACAAGGTCTGGAAACATTAAATGCCAGTTTCCAGGGGAAAAGGGTCAAGAATGGTTTGAGCTACAAACAAAACCCAGAGTTCCACCTACAGCACTCTCAGCAGAGAAAGCCTCAGAAGTCTTGCACATCTCCAAAGTACACAATTCAGGCCCTCGAGCACTGCTCAGCCACGATAAAGGTTTGAGCTTTCACTGACACCTCAAAAACAATTACCTCTCCCAAAAATCCCATTCCATGTAAAGCCACAGATATGACTGATCCCACATCCTGAAAAGCCTCTTGGCTCCTCCTCACACAACTGCAGAGCTGCAATACCACACCAAGAGCCAGAAGCAACATCTGTTAAGTTGCAGCTCTCCCCACAGTTTTCAATGCTTTAATGATTTTATGTGGGGGTTTTCCTATGAAAGGTTCAGTCTCTGTCACTTCAAAGTACAAAAGAGAAGTAGCTGGTCTCAGTAAGAGCTATTGAGCCATTATCAGGACTCATGGATGGGAGGAGAAAGCAAAAGCAGGAACAGCCAGCCCTCCAGCAAAGAAATTTAAAATTTAATATATTTTTATTGCATAAGACAATCCCTGTCTGAAGCAACACTTGAGAATTATGGAGAAACCTGGGGGAATTACCAATAAACCATCTAGCTAAGATCAGCTCTCTAGGTCTGAAATGGAACAAGAACTCCCAAGAAGAAGTTCAGAGTCTGATTAATTAGACCAAAGGAATCTAATAATAAAATCTTGGGAGATGCAAACAAATCTAAAAGTGTCACTTATTTGCTCTTTATCCTTCCCCTACTAATAGAGGTGAGTTTTCCTCAGACACACACTTAGTTTCTTCCTACATTAGATTTTGGCCATTAAAACTGGAGATTGCATTGAATAAATGTGCACTTTTAAAACAGCTAAAAGTATTAACCACATCAGGGATTGGTGCAATTTACTGCAAGGCAGAATTTGTGGCCAAAACTCCTTTTCTCTAATAAGGCTGTGATTTACACCATTTACACCATTAAGAGTAAACTAATGAGCAATTCAGATAATGCTTTAACTCCTCCAGCTTTAACTCATTCAGCAACTCCATGTGCAAGTCCTTAAAATGATCAAATGGAAAAGACAAAGAGGAAAATTTGAATTTGGACTTCACTGTTTCTCCAAATATTTACAGTCTTGTGTCTGAATGAATAAAATCTGGAGGAATATTTATGATTTGTTCTTAAAAACAGCATTTTAGATACCAGGAATGAGTCAGCACTCAGTAGGAAGATTTTAGGGTACCAGACCAATCTCGAGATCTCTGTGTTTGTTGAGATTTATAATCTAAGTACTGAGAGAATTGATCCTTTTGGTGATGTATGAGCTGTGCTAGATTGAATGAATGGAAATCCAAGAAGCAACAAATATGCACTGCCTGCAACATCCAAATCTGTTGGCAGAAAATAGAAAGTGGTGATGACAACAAGCAGAATTTTTAAAATTACAATTACATTTTTACAAAGGGAATTTGAAAAAAAGTTAACTCACTCTCAGTTTATTTAAAATGTCACTCTCAGAAATTGCTAGTTCTGAAGGAAAAAAAAAAAAAGTCATTGCTCAGACTTTGGCTTTTGCAAAAGTCATTAAAATTAATGAGAATATTTGATATTTATTTCCAAGGAAAAAAAAATTATTTTTTTCTGCATGAGAAAAATCTCCAGTCTCCCAGGAACAGGGTTAAGAAATAAACTATCAGGTACTGGAAGTGTCTAAATCAAATTCCAGCTTCAAATCCTCACTGAATTTTCTCCAGCTCTTTTTATGAGTTACCTATTTACATTGTATAATACAAGTTGTTTTTCAGCACAGTAAACTTTATTTACCCTCTTCTTTCTGTCTAGAAAATATACTTCAGCCCCACGCTGCAGCACAGTTTGCAGTGCACAGGATGTGGGTCTGCTGAAGCTAGAAACTGATTTTTACTTTTCCCTGACCAGAGGACATTTCAACTCAATGCTCCTGACATCCTGCAATATTCAGAATTCCACCCTGCAATATTCAGAATTCCATCCTGCAATATTCACAATTCCACCCTGCAATATTCAGAATTCCATCCTGCAGTATTCACAATTCCATCCTGCAATATTCAGAATTCCACCCTGCAATATTCAGAATTCTGTCTAAAGGAGCTATTTAGGTGCTCACAGTGGGACCCAGAGCCCATGCACATTCATACACATGGGCAGTTTTTCAACTAAAACCTTTGCCTTTTTATCCAAGACCTAGGTTTGAATGCAAATGTCAGTGTGTTGGTCTAATTGGTGTTTAATTAAACTGGAGCTGGTTCTTCACATCTGCCTGCCCTGTGGGTGGGAGAGGCACAGACAGTGAGGATGTTCCACCACATTTTCTCACTCAGCATTTGATCCAAGGGTCCTTTGTTGACACAAAAACCAAGAAAACCCCCAGCACTACTGCACACACCCCTTGGTTGTGCCAAAACTCCCTGAGAAATTCAGCCAACAGCACAAGGAGGTTTGGCTGGGGTGGTCCTTATCAAAAAGAGTGAAGACATGCAGAGGAAGAATTGTCAACAGTCAGCATTTCCAGGTTCTGGGGAGTTCCTGAGGAGAACCAGGGACATCACCAAACACAAAAGGAAAACCTCTCTGGGGGAGGTCACCTGTAGAAAGGAGACAGAAAGGAGATCAGTAGTGTTGTGCAAGAAAAGAATTAACAGAAATGAAATTTCATTTAAATACACTATTAGACAGATGGGCTGGTGTGTTTGTTGAAGTTTTTGGGGATTTTTCATCCTGACAAGTTCTCAAAGCCAGAATTGGGAGTGTTGTTCTACGCAGTTATTGTCAAGCACCTTTCATGACCTTGACCAATGATTATCAAATCTAAAAACTGCAAGGGACAGAAAATTTGGCTCTGAAACTTTGCCATTTCTGTCATAGCTAGCCAGCAGAGATCAAATATATTCCCAACATCTAAGGCAAAGGGACTTTTCACCTCTTCTTGAAAGTTAAGTGAGAGTTGCCTGTGTTGAATTCCTCCAGCCCACAGAGGTTGAATTCCTCTACCCCAAATCTGGGCCACGATTAGAGCTGGGAGAATCTGTTCCACATAAAGCTGAATGCACAGTGAAACACACCCTTGAATTAACACTGCTGTTAATTCCTTGCCACCTTACCAGGTAAATGAACCAAGATAAAGAACATTATCCTATGATTTGGCTGGCACCCAACAAGAGGCCAGATATTATCTTGGCCTTCATGGGGAGCAGCTTTGGTGCTCTGAAGAGCTCTCATTGCTTTCACCTCTCAGCCTGGGGGTCAAAATATGTCAGCCCTGACAAAAAATATGAGTTGGTCTTGCTGAGCACAGTCACTGCCTGGATTTGGGCTTTGTCAAAAACAAAACAGGGCAGCAAATTGCTCTGAAATCATTAATTTTGTTACAAAAGAAGAGGAATATTTCACATCACGTTCAGAGCCGATCCTGCCCTCATTATCCTGCCTCTGTAGCTGGCAGGGTGGTACAACACACATGTGAGGCACCCCAGAGTTATCAGAGTGAAATCAGCATCAGGAAAACGTGAGCCAGGTTCTTAGAGCTTGGTAGAAATAAAGGAAATTGCAAAGGTCAGTGAGATTTGTAAAACAGGACAGTTTCCAAACAGGCTAATTGCATGTCTTAGGTGTTATTTTTGTGACCAAACATTCCCAGCTTCTCACAGGGAAGAAATGCTGTGTATGATCCCAAGCAGAAAAGAAGCTGCCAGTCAAACTCAGCAATTAAAATCAACTTTTTTTTTCCTTGGTGAATATTTACATACCAGCACTTTGCCTCCTCCTCTTTATTACCCCACTGCTCAGCTCGAAGTCAATGGTTTATTTCTTGCTGCTTGGAATGTTCCATTTCAAACTGATGTGCGAATTAAAACCCAGCCCCTCTCCAGAGTGAAGGCAGTAAGAGCACCCTCCAACAGATGGAGAGAGTTTCACTGAGGCAGGGCTGTGTCTTCTCGAGGCAGCCCACAGGAAACATCACTTCTGAGCATCCTCCTTGAGAGAGAGGATCCTGCTGAGGAACACGGAGCTGATATAATTATCAGCATTCACAGCAGCAACAGGGACTTGGCTTAATGGTGCTTGGAGGGCCAGAGGAGTGTGCTGCTGATGTTTTGGGCACCAGGAAAGGAATAATCAGCATTTAACTGAGCTCATAAAATCAGGTCTGAGCTAGGACTTTTCTGTTCCAGGGAAAACAGACAGATTTAATAATATTAATTAATGTTTGTCTTCCCGTTCTTCATGCACTATGTAATGCACATATTTATCTTTACACACTATGGCATGGATTTTAATAACTGGGAAATCTGCCTTCAGATCTTGCAGTAAGAAGGATATAACAGAACTAAATCTAAAAAGGTTTTTCAGAGTTAATGAGTATATTTGAGAGGTCCACAAATATAATTCACCTTTATATAACCAAGACTTCTTTGCTGTTAAAAATATAACTCCAAAACCAAAGAATAAGAATTGATAATGACAAAAGCTTTATATTTTTAGGATTCTTGCTGCAAAGTCACTTTTGAAGAAAGAGAAAGCCTTCCTTAAAATCAAAGGCAAGAATATTATCATCTAATTACTGGGTCCTACAAACAGGATCTCCATCCCATAGTCACATTTCCTTGGCAGTAAAGCCCCACAACCTCAATGAACCTCAAGGATTCTGCAATTAAAGCCCCATACCTTTATCTGTGTTAATTAAATGTAGTCCTGAGTAACTGATGACAGCAAAAAAAGTGCAAGGGAGGTGAGGGGTGTTTGTTGTTTCCCCATGAAAAGTCAGAATAAAGAAAGCACTGTTTTTGTGAGCCGTGCATCTCATCTGTGCTCCCAGGCACAATTCAGGCACTTTACAAGAAAATAAAGTTATGCAGGACAGGAGGGGTTCCCATGTGATGGCAAGGGATGTTCTCCTGCCAGTGTCACCCTCAGAGAGCACATCCCTGCTGTCCTCCCACCCTTTAGAAATGAAACACCTTGGAAAGGTGGGATTTTGACTCGAACTGAGCAAATAATTTACATGGAAACCTTTAATTTCAAAACCCCAGTACGAAAGAAAAATGACACATAAAATGGGAACTTTATTGTGGCATTTACCTCCTGAATGCCTTCAGCACACACAGAACTGGTGACCAGCAAAGCTCCTTGGGAAAATCAGTGTTTATTCTGTTTGAGCTGAACCAGTTCAGCTCTGTAAGCACCTGTTTGTTCACAAGTGTGTAAAACATCCAGAACGTGACAAAAAGCACAGAGTGAAGTATAAAGTTCATGTTAGGGGTACAGGATGTGTGACCTTGGCTCTTGGAAGAGAGGAAATCCAATCTGGGTTCTTGTTTCAGCAAAGATGTAGCAGACTAATAACTTTTACAAATGGCAGGGAGATTCTTAAACCAGAAGTATTTACTGAAGGTTTTCTTGCAAATTTGGCTGTCAATAAAATGTTGGTTAGAAGATTCTTGTTGAACACTACATCAACAGGAGATAAATACTAACTCAGAGAACTTGTTTATGATTTTAGGATGAGTTTTGAGAAGGCGAATAGCAGAGAGTAGAATGCAGCATTTAAAACAATTTAACATAGGAAATGTGTCAGTTCAATTACTTTGGAAAAAGAAAATTTTAATTTAAAAGCATTGCTCAGTGGAGAGTCTCACTCTTCTCCCATTTATTTTAAGATGCACAGAAGTGGTTTTTTTTAGCATTGACTGGTGTATTGATTAATTTCTAAAATTCATGTTTCAGACCCAACAAATTGCCTTAGTCTGTGGCCTCCCAAAAACACAGCAAGTTCTCTCAAGCAGTTCATCACACACATTCTACCAAGAGAATTCCAGGCTCTTTTTCATTTGTACTCAGGTTTTTCACTGAGCTGCCCAGAATAACAATGATATTGGTTAGGCCAAAACCACTCCAAAGCAAACCTGGGGAGATGCAACTGAACTGAATATTAATTGAGCACCTGGAATGTAAAACAAGAGGCACATTAAAAAAAACAAAGCAAAATATTTTTATGGTAGAAAGGAGCAGCTGGAACCTCAGTGGAGGCAGAGAGCTCCCATCCCCTCTGGATGTGGGGAGGTGAAGGTGACACCGAATTCTTCCTTGCAGTTTCCCTCACAGAGTGTGACAAGGCACAGAGGAGCCTCGGTGGCACAATGCTGACACCCATTTCCTCTGCTGGGAGAAGGAAATGAAATGCAAAGGTGTCAGATCATGTAAAAACAACCTTTCAGTGCTGTTCAGCAACGTTCAGATGAAGCACGCCGTGTTAAAATGAGTCATCTGTCAGCTGTGTTTTCATAACCCTGCACTTCCAAACACCAACCCACTGCACACAAACAGCCTCTCACACACAGCTCCTCCCTCAACAACAGCAACACTGAGTTACAGCCCTGGAAATTCAATTTAAGGCCCCAATGCTGAATGGGTCATGGCAGCTGTAAATATTTGAACACCATCCTGGGTGATGTGATCCTTACTAAGTGGGGGAAGCACCGGTGGTAAATCTTTGGAATAAGCACAGGAAGAGGGGAAAAAAAAAGGAATTTTTATTAATGTTACATTCAATGCATACTGGATTGGTTTATGTTTTCTGCCCTTGGAAATCAAGAGAGTTCTGTGACCTACAGTAAATGCTGCAGTTTGTGGTGATCCCCAAACAGAAGTTTCCTTGTACTCCTTCCACTGAGGACCAGGTTCTGTTATGAGTTTCAAGGCACAAAACGTTAAGAGCAAAATTATTTCTGAACAAAGCAGTAAGACAGAACTCTGGGAGGTGCTCTCAACAACAGCTGATGCTAGAGAGCACTGACATTCCCAAAAACCTTAATACTTTTTATCAACATTGCAAATGTAGTTCCTCAACTCCAGCAAAACAGTTTCAGATCCTCACAGATTTGCACTTTCAAAAGTGCTGGCACTAACTTTAAGGAAGCATGAGCAAAGACAATTTCTTTCTCCACTACTTGTAAAAAGAGCTGATTGTTAATGACACAATTCAGGATTTTTCTGAAATGCAAAGTTGTAACACAAGCATAAACTTGGAAGTTTATTTAGGGCAAGACAAAATCTGCTTAAGAGTAGAAGTTTTTTTGTATTCTTATGTTTTGATGTTTCCTGTCCAATGAGGACCTTTAAAATGCCAGAAAAAAATTGAATGAATGAAAGGAAATGTCCCTAAAGAAGTCAACCAGCTGCTTTATCCAGCTGGTTGGAATAATTGACCCACGTTCAAGCAGTTGCATCATTTCTCTCATCACTTTCCTGAGCAATTCCATCCATACCCACCATGGACTCCAGGAGAGGCCCTGATAATAGTCACAGCTTAAGAGAGAGTGGCTGGAGTTAAAGAGCATGATGAAAAATTAAAGCAAAATTCATACTTTCTGTGAGACAAAACAACCTCTGGTGCTGGTAGGAACATTCTGTGGAAATACCAACAGATACAATCTGAAAAGACATTTCTAAAACAGAATTTGCAGGGTTTTTACACAGCCATCGTATCAAGCAATCAGAAAGGCTTGCAGAATAATTACACCATGGAAATGCAGCACACGTAAAAGGCATCAGAGTATTCTAAAGACAAACCAGGGCTACAACAAAAATCTGGTGAAAAAGCAGCAGAGTGGTTGTGCAGGAGCTGGGGTCAATGTCAGCCAAGAGAGAGGAGCTGAGGGCAGAGCCAGAACAGCTTTGGAGCCGATTTTGGCATGCCTGGTTGTGACTAACACAAGAGGAATACCAACAGGCCAACAGAAATTTTATCTCATTTATTGATAACAGTTTAAAATCCCATGACAAACCCAGTGTTTACAGCAGACACTTGATGAAGATTTGATTTCAAATAAAGTCAAAACACAGTGGTTTTCAAGCAAGTCTGGACTGTAAATGATGCTTTTGCCTCAGGGAAATGACCCAGACCCTTACTGGAAAGGGGGATAGCAAGAGAAAAGGGAATTGAAGATGTACAGGAGATTGGAATGCAAAACTGGAGGGATTTTCTTGTCCTACAAAACCTCAGCAGAGTCATGCCCAGGAGTTCACTGCAGGGAATTGCTTGTCAGAAGGCAGAGGAGGATCAAAGGGTCAGAAATCAGATGACAAGCACAGGTGATTGAATCGTGTGGAGGTGATGGAACAGAAAAAGGTGCAAAAGTGTAAAAGCCATGTGATACTACATTTTCCTAAGAAGCTTACTGAGAATATGCACTTTCTCCCTGCTCCCCTCTTTCTACATCATAGCAGCTGAAAAACCCAACAGAGTCATAAAAATCTCTCCATTCTGTTCTATATAAGAAAGGGAATTCATGTCAAATGCTGTGCAGGATGGAGGCTACAGCATAAGATGTACCTTGGACAATATAAAGCTTAAAAAAACCAAGGATGAACAGAGTAGATTCCCTTTGGGAAGCAAAAGAAAAGCAAAATTTCTTCTAGTTCAGACTCTGGTTCCAGCATGTAATGAAGTGGGGAGGCTGAGCACTCACTCTGAGGATGCTTTAGGGGTGATTCTGCAAGGATCCTAAAATGTTTATGCTGCACATGTTTAAGGCTGTTCCACAACTCACTGGATCATAACTAATAACACTCACTAACACCATTAAGGCAGGTGGATTACTGCTGCCTTGCTTTTCCAATAAATCCTGGTTCAGTTTCCTTGAATAAAGACAGAGCTGGACAAACCCAACTGCACAGTTTCACAAAATTTGGGTGATTCTTTATGGTGAGGGCACAGTGCAAATTTTCCTGTCCAATTCTTTGTCACTCAGGACTTGCAGGGTCCTTTCTCTTGCCTGCTGCAGTCCTTGGCAGAAATGATGCTTTACTCTGATATTTAAAATGCCCCAGGGACTGTGGGAAGGGGAACTATGTGCTGAGGTAGCTCTTTAATACCAGCAGTGAAAGTTAATATAAATATACATAAACACAACTCATTTTTCCTGGACTGAAATAAACTGTGAGGGAAGGAAAGTGATTCCAGTTCTGTTGCTGAACTCCTTTTTCTGAGTTTATCTAAATTCAAAATTCAAGGCTGGTTTTCCTAAATATTCAATAATTACTGTGAGCATGGAGTTGGAAGTTTTGGGTGTTAAAAGAACCAGGGTTTGGATTTGTCCCACCTATGATTGATGGAAGACTTGCAGAAACAGGAATTTAATCTAGATTTGTCATCTCAGTGCACATGACTGAATGCAATTTTACTGCTGTCATCTGAAAAGTTATGTAATGTTTCACTCTCAGTAGAAAATGACAGTATTTATAAAATACAATGTAATACTAGCCACAACTTTCTGAGAATAAAATGCTAAAAATATAGTTTCATCAAGCAGTTTCATAAAAAAATGGGTTATTAGCAGATTTAAAATAAAATTATTTTATTGGCAGTAAGAATTAAAACAATGCTGTACAGATTTATTCCTTTTAAAGACCTTAAAAATTTCTTTAAAAGAAACTTTTCCCTAAAGAAGGGGAAGTAACTGATAAAGGAATTTTTTTTTCCTTTTATTATTGTGCACAAGCTGTTTAACATCAGTAATTTCAGATATTGTGAAAGCCAAAGGGTTCTTGTCAAGTACTTTGTTCTATGCAGATTGTGGCTTCAGTAGAATGGAGTAAAAGAACTTTTGTAAAACATCAGGTAACTGAAAATCACTCCATTTTATCTCTGTTAAAACATGGGTGGGAAATCGATATTATTCTGCATATTTTTAAGCTGAAGAGGTTCAGGAAAGCTGACAAATATTCAAGATGAGTCTCACACTAAGTATTCCACCTTTTGAAATTCTGATTCTGTTAAGCAGGCACAAAACAGAGGAAATGAGAACAGGGGTGCAGATTTAAGTGGCTGCAGTAAAAAATGATCTCCTAAGTAAAGTTGTCTGATAAAGCTGACAAGAAAAGCCTCTGAGCAACAGTTGTGCTATGCCACTGAAGGGTAATGAAAATAAAAATGAGAAATAAAGATTTTCCTGCAGATTTTACTAAAATAATGCAGAAGTGAAAAGGCTGAAAAAAAGATTCTTTAATGAAAACAATCTAACAAATGATATTCTGAGGGTCTGACTCCATGTGTTTGTTAGACACAGGTATAGAAACTCCAATGGATGGAAACTATTTAAAAATAAAGTACATACTATTCATAGCATCTCCTTTCCATGCTGTGCTTTATCTCTGGCTCCTTTTGTTACTTTCAGTGACTCAATAAAATGCTGCTGGTTCCGAACTATAATTACATTTTTCATTCAGGCACTGCAGACATACCTTGAAAGATAAAATTTATAACTAAAGAATTGGTGTTTGGGACTTCTTGTTTGTTCTTCTCCCCCCACTATATCATATCTGACCCTACCTGAATGTGCTCATCTTGGGTAATTTCAAAGCCAGGCTAAAAGGCCAGAAATAATTACTTTTTTTTTTTTTTCTTTTTTGAAGCTGAACTAGGTGTGGGCTCTGCCACCCAAATAACTGCACTGCTGTCAGTGAAAACTGAGCCTGTGCACTCCCTGCCAGGGGAGTTTGGGTTGACACATGCTCCATTTAGTTCATTCCATGCCTTGCTTGCTTTGTCAAAAGAGCTCGAGATCAGATAAGTGAATGTGTCCAAACTCAGCAGTTGCAGACATCTCCCTAATCCCTGCAGACGTTTGCAGCTTTGAAGAATGACTCCCATCCTTTTCTAATCTATTTCTGTGATCCTTTCCAAGATGTACTTGAACATGTAATATTGGGGGTGTCTAGACTGTTTTACTGGAATTTTTCTATGTCTTTTTGTCCCAATCATATATTTCTACTCTTTGCTTGTCTTGTAATATACTTTGAATTAAAGTGGCTTTCAAAAAAACCCCACAAACCTTCAACTTGAATACCTGTAAGTGGCCTGAACAGGAAATATTTAGTTTCTTGATTCATATTTAGGCTTTTTGCTGACAAAACTAAACTAACCAACCAAACAAGACTCTGATATGTAGTAAAATACCAGGAAGAGCTGCCTGAAAGGGGATCTGATCTGCTGATTAACCCTTGCATTCCATTTTTTGTTTGGATTTCTCTTTCATAATATTGTTTTAAATCCCCTCAGTTTATTGAAATGAGATTCCCTGGTTTTATCCATTCAATGACATTTCGAGTGTTCGGAAATAACTTCAGCATGTGAGGAGGTGAATCATGGTGCTCCCTTTCTTTGGTCTTAAAATTCAAACCAAAACACGGTTTATGGGGAAAAGGGGATTTTATTTCCATATTTATTTCAGGATTTTTGGGTACAGCTGGAATGTTCTGAAAATGCATGCACACCTCACACTGAAATACACACAATTATAGGCTTTGTAAAATTAACAAATTTATCAAAGATTTTCTAGTGAGAGGCTTGAGTGAACTTCTTGTTTTGAGGAACTTTCTCCCAGGATGGGTTTATTTTAGCTTACATAAATGTGTTCTGGGGAGGCCCTTGGTGTCTGGGGCTCCCAGGATGTTTGCTCTCCTGGTTTAACGGTGCTGTGGGGCTGAGCTGAGTTCTCAGCCTTGGGGAGGTACAAGTGTGGGGCTAAAAGCACTGAGAGTACATCAAACTATAAAAGAGTGTGTGAGAGGGGTGTGAAAGAAACAGCAAAAAGTCATCCTGGCATCAGTGGGATGCTTCAGAAGGGAAGAGACCTCTGAGAGTGGCCCAGCAGAAGCTCTGCTCAGAGCAGGGTTACCAGCAGAGCAAACCAGGGCTGTTTCCAGCCAGGTTTCAAGTACCACCAGAGCTGGAGATCCATAAACACTTCAAGGCAGAGACAGGTCCTGTTGTCAATCTCTCTTTTATGGCCAAGAAATATTTTCAGTGTTGCTGTTTGTGTTTTCTTCTTGACTCTTAACCCGTTCTTATCGCCTCTCACCTCAGAGAAACATTTGTCTCTGTCATTTCCAGAACTCCCATCCCTGTTATTTCTATAACTCCAGAGCTGAAAGGACTGAGCTCAGCTGCTGCTTGTCCCAGCTCTGTTCTCCAGGCTGAGCACAGCCACTCCTTCCTCCTCTCTTCACCCCCTGTGTGCTTCTGTCCCCTCGTGTTCTTCGTGGCCTTCTGCTGAACTCTCTCTCTCTTGTCATGAGGGGCTCTAAACCTGGCCTGGCCACCCAAAATGATCTCTTAGAAGTGCTGAATATGGAGGAAAGAAGCTCAGTTCTTGTACAGTGCATCAAAGAGTAAATCCTAATAGGAAATGTTCAGTTTTTAGGGCAGTGGTTCCATCCAGGGCTCTGTGGTGATCTGCTCAGGGTTACAGCATGAAGACACAGAACACTGAGCTTCACCAGTCTTAGAAAATGACTCCTGCTCCCTGAATGACCTGAGCACGTACAGGAATGTAGCTCTTGTACAGTTCTTTCCTAATTTTGTGTGTGGGCTGTGAAATCATGGACATTTTCTAGACAAACAAGGACCTTTGTTAGTGTTTTTCTTTGGGTAAATGTGTATATTAGTGGACCATGAAAAGAAGGGGATAAAGCCCTACATGCCCATGAATGGTATATTTTGCTTATTTTAATTGCAGGGAGTAAATCTTGATGAATCTTTTGCTTGCTCCTTCCTTTTCTCAAAATTTCTCCGAGGCAGACAATATTGTCAAAAGCAAATTCTGTCAGAACTTGGCTCATTCCAAGGAAGTAGTATTTTTTATTCAGTTTTTACCTTCTCAAACTTGTCCTGCCCCATCAGTGAAGATGATATCTACTCTTGGTAATCATGAGGTGTAATAATTAAATAATTTGGTAATATGAGCATAACCGATATTTTCATTAATTTACAAGTACAGGCAATTATTTCTGCCTTTAAGGTCCATGTTTGTTGTGAGTGATGATTTAGACCACAATTTTTTCTTTTTTTTTAAATACATTTTTAGGGACTAGAGAACACTTTTGCTTTGGGATAGGATGTGCCACCAAACTCCTCCAAGGTAAGCTGCAACTTGTTGCTTTCATAAGTGGATGTGTGTTGATCCTTAGTGATAGACTAAACCATAGAAAAATTAACTTTGCCTGCAGTTTAAAATCTTTTAACACAATTTTGACATCATTTTCTGTCATTTCTATATCAGCAGTGCTCTTTGTTCACATACCAAAGGATCAGGAGCTTTCATTTGCCATGTAAAGGAGGGAAGGGATACTGTTAGAAATTCTGGTATTTAGCAATGCTGCTTTCTGAGCTGCAGTTCAAGTTTTGGTGAAGACTAAATGAAAGCAAGTAGTAAGCAATAGGATTAGGGTTTTTGGCAGGAAATGTTTTGAAAGAGGGGGAAAAAAGATCCCAGCTGAAGTGTGAATATAAAAAATTTATGTCCTTTGTTCTATGCATTAAGAATTTAAAGAGAAAGTTGGGAAATCCAGAACAAAGTTTTTTGCCATTTAACTTTGGTCAAGTGTCACCAGTGTGAACAGAGTGATTTGGCTCTTTATGGTACAATTATTAATTGCATGAAATAAGTGCTGCTTTGGTCATCTCTGAAAAGCTTGGCAAGGCTGAGAGCTATAAATCTTTCAGTCTCTGTGTCAAATTCTGCCACGATCACAGTGGCCTGAGCCTCTGAGAGAAGATGAAGTGCAGCATATGTCTTTAGAATTAGTCTGCTCTCTGTCACGGGACCCAGCCCTGGCAGGAGGATGCTGTGGGATACATAAATCAGGAGAGGAACCTGGATGTCTCCTGCCTTGGGATGCTGCAATCCAGCTGCCTCTGTGGTAATATGTTCTTTAATGCTTCATTGAGCCTGCTCTCACAGAAATGGAAATGCATGTGTTTGACACGCTCCTGTTCTTGGCTGGTTGATCAAAATAGATTTTTCTCAGCCTTTTTTTCTCACTCATCTTTTCATGGGCATCATTATCCATTACTTAAAATTATTCTGAAGCTTCGTTCCCAAACTTATTTGAATATGCCTGCATAATCTACACAAAGCAGTGTCCTTTTGGACATGTGATAAAAAATTAATAGGGCTTCACATTTTTTAACAGTTGGCTCCAGCTGCTGGATTTCTTCCTGTATTAAAATCACTTAAAATCTCTTTTCAGTTCTGTTCAGAAGGCAAATTATCTAGGAAGGGCAGATAAAGCAAAACTGGCAGATCGAGTACTTCTGGGTGAGATGTGTGTATTTTAAAATATGCAGTTCTCAGAGGCAACGTATAAAACATGCATAATCTACTCTAATGAGATTCCAGAAAGTACCATTCACCAGTCTGCAATGTTTGGAAGTGATAGGAAGGGATGTGCAGAGCAGGCCTGGCTTCAGATGGGAGCCTGACTCCTGTGAAATGAGGGGGAAGTTATCTGTGCAGTCCAGAACAAAATGTACCTGGTGCTGTCCACACTGCCTGTGCTGCAGGGTAGGGAAAATGTCCTTTTTTAAATTAAAATAAAAGAAGAACAAGAAGTTGAGCCATGTTTTGCTGAATATCACATATTGTGCTGTAAAATCACTGTGGTAGAGAGAGAATCTCTCTTCCTCTGCTCTCTCCCCAGCTCAATGTGAGAGAAGGCAGGAGAGGGAAGAGCAGTTCTGTTACCAATACATTGGAGGGGAAAGGAAGGCTGAAAGATGTTAATGGAATTTTTTCTGGCATTAGGCAAATAGTCTGACAGGACAATGAATCATTTTTAAAATCTCTGCTCTCACAGTGTAAGAGCAGAACACCTCTGTGTTCTGCACATCTTAAAATCTTCAATAAGATAAATGATGTTCTAAGAGGGACAATTCTTTAGCTCAGAACTGAGCTATCCTTTTCAGTAATAATTTATTTTCAAAATACCTGAAATTCTTACATGATGATAAGCAGTGCCCTCGTTTGGCCTCATATTTACTAATATATTCTTTAATTCTGTTAATTAATCCATTTTTCTAGTTGTCTGAATCTAAGAAGAACTTCTGAATATTGCTCAGGACAAGACACTACATGCTGTGAACACAGAATTTCACAAGCAAATTGAACAGATACCAGAATCTGTTTATGTCAGGCAGTAAAGCAGAAAGAACCAAGGCCCTAAATAAACCCAAAATTTGAGAATGCAAATGAGAGATTTCCTAAATGGGACACGTGGGGCAGCTGATGATGGTAAATGGAGGGAGAGCTGTTTGAAATGTGAGTTGTAGCTTGAGCCTTTGGGTTATTTTTTTGGTTTTGTTTGGGTTTGGGTGGTTTTTGTTGGAGTTTTTTGGGGTTGCATGAGGGCATTTCTAGCATTGTTAAAGGAAATGTGAGAAAATGACAAAGATTCTGCCAAAAAAGAGCAAACACATTACATCTTGTCAGCCTTATATCTGTCCTTCAGCACAAACTGGGGTTCAGTGGGATGTGAGGTGCATAATTGTGTTTGATTTTCTGAATCTCTCTGCCAGGGAAACAGTAAGGGCCAGCACTGTCCCTGAGTGTTGTTGAAGTGATGATGTTCTCAGTGTGAACCTCCCTGTGAGAGGTTCCAAACCTCTCCCATCAATCCTTGTCACACTTGAGGCACAACATCGCTGGCAATTTCCAGGAATACCTCATGAAGTCACCTTGTGATTTGAAATGCTACTTAACTTTTAAATGACAGCTTATAATTAGTATTAAAACCAAAAAATATCTGCTGTCTGTACCACAGCCATCACATCAGCATGACACACAGCAGGAAAATCCCTCCTTTCACAGCTTGCCCATCATCCTCTCTTTTCCTCCCTTTTTTTTTGCCTATGTACCTGCTTGTGAGGTGCTGCTGTGGCAAAAATTAGCCCTCATTCCTTATTTTAAAAGACAACTGAAAAGAGTAAGGAAGTAAGAACAGCAAATACTGTGGAAGCTGAGTAAGAGGCAGCACTTAAAGGAGGAGGTGAAATAAATATAACAAAACAAAAAACCCACAGTTTTTTGCTGCATGAGCCTCGAGGTGTCTGTGGCCACACTTTGCAGGGACTGAAGTGCATTTTATAATTCTCAAGCCTGGTCCTGCTGTCAGCAGTCAATACCTGGGCTGGGGGAAGCTCATCCTTGTGACCAAACCTGTCAGACTGACTACCTGCATCGGTGCTATTTTTAGGAATAATTAATCCAGGCTGTACAGACACCTTGGTGCCTACAGTAACATTCACACCTTTGAAGCCTCCCCTCTCCTCCCCATCACAGCCAAACTTGCTTTAGTCTTTCACAGCTTGGAAAGAATTCATCTGTGGAGGCAAACAAAGCAAGGACAGGGTGTGGTGAGAGGTCCTCAAACCCCCAGGAGCCATTTAATTAGCATCTCCTAATAACGAGCACAAAGCCCTGGGTGATGCTGGGGTTGTGCAGGGGGAGCTGGAAGGAGTTCCCCAGTTTGCTGAAGTTCCATGAGGCAGCACTTGGCTGCAGAGCAGCTGCTGTCCCCTGGGAGAAGCAGCAGCAGAGTTCTCTTTTTGTCTACAATCCCTCCTGATTCTCAGGACAGAACCTGCCCCATCCCATTCCTTCTCGTCCTCTTGTTCCCAGCAGCTGGGGAATGGAGAGCTCGGGTTCCTGTAGGAGGGCAGAAGGGATTTCTTTCTGCTGGATGGCAGGGGGAAAGGCTGGTCTGGGCCCCAGCAAAGCATGGAGATAACAAGGCTGCTCAGAGAACATGCTGGGAGAGATCCTGCAAAGTCCAGGAGGGGCATAAAAGAATTTCCTTCATTGAAATGTGGGAGGGGAAAGGGATCTTAGAAAGCATTAATAGGATGGGCTGGGGCAGAGGGAAATACAGGCCACTAAAGCACTCTAATCCTGTGAAGGTTCTCAGTCCCTTGAGCTGACTGACGCCTATTTCACAGAAGCTCATTGTAATTCCTTTGTGCTTCTGTATCCTCTCTTTCATCCCCGTTACTGCCCGAAATTCCATGCCTGTCTGACACTCCTCATGCATGGAATATCACTGAGCTGCACTCACTCCTGTACTGACTGCTCATGTTCTCCAGTTGCCTTTGAGTTTTGCATAATAACAGAGCTTCCCCAAGCCCTTATTGCACACCTGAGAGCTCTTTTACTGCCAAGGAACTTTCTGTCATTCATTTCCAACCTCTGCTTCCTCTGCATCCTGGAAGAAATAAATAGTTCATCCTACCATTAAAACCAACCAAGTCATGTGGGCTTTCCTGAGAGCATTTTTCATAGACTCAAGACTCACAAAACTTGCTGAGAAATAGGAGCAAAATGATGGTAATGTTTCTGAAAACCTTTCTTGTAAAGATGCATTTGTTTTCTTCTGGTCACAGAATTTCAGGACAAAGTAATTTCAGCTTCCTTTTTATAGCTGCAGAGATGGGAAGGTTCACCAAACCTCCACCAGAGAGTGAATCAGTGCATTAGCAATTAGCCATTTACACAATTATATTTCATTTCTGAAATGCAATAACTCATTGCAGCTTTCTGACGAGTAAGGAGTTGGGGCAGGGTTGCATTCCCCAGATGACCACTATGATCTTCCTTATTTCCCATCCCAGTTATCTCATCCCCACCACTAATGCCAGAACCAAAACAACCAAAAAGCTCAAGTGGCAGATGCCTCCTTCACCAGACAAATACAGAATTACAGGTAATAAGCTCTTCCTTTTTTCTTCAGAACAAAGGAAATATTTACACATCTGTGTACAGTTTTCCTTAGATTCTAACTGAGAGCTGAAGTTTCCCATTAATTTCTCTGATATTAGGCCAAACCTATAAAAGATGGAAAAGTACCTACTACTTTTTGACTTTCAGGATGCACAGCTATTGTATAAGGGAGGGAACAGGTATAGCTTGGATGAAGAGAAAATACTTACAGGGGTACTGAATCATAGCAGTATTCTCTTTATAAAATAGAGATTTTCTCTTTCTAAAGTAGAGGTTAACTGTTCTCAATAAGCATAATGAGAGCAGCATTAATTCCCCAGAGTGAAAAAGCAGATTTCAATGGGGAAAGCAGATGAGCTGCAGAGCAGGGCAGGAGCCCCTGCTCCACCACAGTGCATGACCACGCTGCACCTTTTCCAGCAGGAGAATATAATCCATATTCTTCTTCACCAGATTTCTTTCTGAGCCATGCAAATTACTGTAAATGACTATGAAAATGACAACAGAGAAATTGGATGTTCTGAAATGGGAGTTCAGAGGCAATTCCAGCTGCTCTTTTAAGAAGAAAAGAATGTCAGATTTCTCACTGTGTGATTATACAGGCATTCTAGGCAGTTTTTATTTGTTCTTGGTTTAGAATTGTGTTCCTAAAGTTGATTTATGTCTGAAACTGGTTGCTGATGTTAGGAAGACCAATTCAAAAGAATCAGTCCTTGTGGCTTGGGAGGCTTCAGTGCAGAATGTTTAATGGTTGATTATTGTGGGTCATTAAACTCCTTTTTGGAGCAGTGTTAAACTGGTACATGGGGGGGTGTTATTGGTCTGAATTAATTCCATGTGTATTGGAACCAGAAGGGATGATTTCACAAGGGATTTATTGATTACTTTCATCTTCCTGCGATACTTTAAAAATTTTGCTTTTAAAAGTGTTCACAAGCAAAGCTTTTTTACTTACCCTGTTCTAGAGAAAGGAAAGGAATCCAAATTTACTCCTTTAACCACAGCAAAGTATTTCTTGATCACAGTAGAGCATTTCTTTGTCTTTACAGATGTTCTGTGCTATTGGCAGTTCTGTTGACCTCCCTCTCAACTCCCAAACTCGGGAAGTTAAAGAGATTATGATTTAATTATAAGCTGTGAGATAACATGTATTATTCTGAATCTGCATGACAGTGAAGCAATGATAATTACACAGTAATTTTTCGTTACAAACCTGCTGTGTCCACGTGACAACATCTTGCACGTTGAGTTTCACTGCTGCAACACAACCCAGCCAGGTGAGAGAGCTAAAATGGGAATAAACTGAAATAACACAGGGAGAGGCGAGTTCATGTAACAGCCCTCTGGACAATTCAGGCCTTGAGGCTTTGCAGTTACTCTGAGAAATAAATTTTCAGGGTAAGAGGCTGTGATTTAGCGAGGGTTGTGAAGGAGGAGGGAATCCAGGGCTTCTCTTCAGGCAGGGCTTGGGTTGGTGTTGAGCTGCTGCCAACTGGAGCAGCTTTTGTACTGGGGTAAAGAAGCTGAATTCTGCTTGGAGGAGGGAGTCAGTAATTGAGGAGAATATTCCCCTATCTGCTTCAGATTAGCCATTTTACTCTTTCTTACACTCCAACGTGAAAATCTGAGGAGGCCAAACCATTGCTAACACTGTGTTTTTATTTTTGATTTCTGCAGCAAGCAGCAATGAAAATTCTGACAGCTTAATCAGCCAGTATTATGTAAATGTGGGGAAAATTACAGTAGTTGATGTTTGAAGAGGGTTGTCAGCAGTGAAAGTGTTTATAATGTTTGATAAAGTTACAGCTTTTTTTTTGCAAACAAGTAAAAATAAAGCATGCATCACCACAATTTTCCATGCATTTAAGTTTTAAATTCCCAGTGAAACTCGAATTCAACTGTATCAGTTTTGTCTCATCAGTGCAAGAAGCTGACCAGTGTTAAGTGCTAGTGAAATACATTTTCATATTGATTTTGCTCAGTCTTTCCAACTGTTGAAAAAATAACCAACAAAACAAAGGAGAAAAAAAAAAAAAGCTGGCAAAAGGCAAAGAAAATCCTCAGCACCCAAGGGTTTTCAGCACACTGGGGCATGCAGAAAAATGGGCAGCACCACTCGTGCTGGCAGTTTGGACTGGTGCTGCTTGAGGTGCCCAGACACGGACATTGGCTTGGGCACCAAAAACATCAGAGCAGCTCTGAGCCTGCCAGAAGAGCTCACAGGTTTCCCTGGGGAGCCTCTCCAGGCTGGATTGGTATTGGCAGGGCAGGCACAGACCTTGGGAGGTGCCCTGAGCTGCAGATTTTTCACTGATCTCCTGCCCTGCCTTCTTCTTCTTCTTCTTGGCGATTCCACGGCAGGGCTGGGAGGGCAATGATTGTGCAGCAGCTTCCTCTTGGTGAGAGAGTTTGCTGTGGTGAGATTTGATCTGAAAGAGGCAGAAGCACATGGGAAAGGTGGGGATCATGCCTTAGGAAGTGCATTGGCTCTGGTGGGGGAAATTTGAGCCCAAGGAATGGTGTGTTCACATGGAAGAACACAGAAAATATGGACCTGCTTGTAGAGAGAGACATTTGGTTGGGGTGCCTTCATTGTGTGGTTTTTATGACATGTAACAGCAAAATGTCCCTGAAATAGCAGAACAAGAGAGATTTAACGGAGATTTAGTAATAGGTAACCATAATTAAATGCATTAGAATAGGCTGGAGTCAGCTAAGGCTTGCAGAATTCAATGCAAAACCTGGAAATTAAGAACTAGGGAAGGCAAAAAGCTGCAGTTAAAGAATCACAGAAGGGTTTGGGTTGGAAGGGAGCTTAAAGCTCACCCAGTGCCACTCCCTGCCATGGCAGGGACACCTCCCACTGTCCCAGGCTGCTCCCAGCCCCAGTGTCCAGCCTGGGCACTGCCAGGGATCCAGGGGCAGCCACCGCTGCTCTGGGCACCCTGTGCCAGGGCCTCACAGGAAACAGAGAAAATCCCTTTGTGCTGAAGAGTACAGCAGAATTTTTGCTGATTTCACAGTGAAAAGTAGAATAATGTTAAGTTTTTCCTCCTGGAAGACATTTGCATTGCACAGTGGAACAGTGGCTGCTCACACAGAAATCCCAGTATAACCAGGATCCCATCCTGGGATTCAGAACTGGTGACTTCCCCTATTCCTATAGTCCTACACCCTGCTGATTAAACTTCTGTTTAAGCAGCTCTGAAAAAGAATTACTTCATGGATTATTTAATTGAATTTCAACCTAGGAGTCCATATAGCATAATTCAGTGAACTTTGATTTTTCATTACTCTAAAATTGGAAGCTGAAAAGCAGTAGCATCTATAATTGCATGTCACAGTGCCTAAAATCTACTTTGCTTGCAGGTGTATTTCCATGATTTTCTTTTTTGGTGTTGTAGGGTACCTGCATTGTTTTGAAATAGAAAAAAATACTTCTGAGGTAGTGTGCATAAGAAGAATTACTTCATGTACTGTGCTGCTCTGGATAGAATCCTTCTGGTGCTGTGCAGCTGCTAACTTCCAGCTCTGTTGGTTGACATATATCAACAAAAAGAGATGCAGACACTCAATTATTTGAATTATGTTCAAAGGTATTCTCATCTCTGTTTTAGAAGAAAAGAAACTGGAATGGAGTGGAGCTTTTCCCACACCAATTACTACAGAGCAGAGCTCCTGGGAGGAAGGAGCCATTCACGTCAGGGTTTTGGGGTTTTTTTCTTTCTTTCTTTGTTTGTAGTTTGTTTGGTTTCCTGCACTGCTGTCAAAAATCAGAGGTGTGAGAACATCAGATTACTTTAGGGGTAAAAAGTGCACTCACTTCAGCCTTTCCATTGGAACACAGTCCTGCAAAAAACACTGCACAAAATACCCAAAATGGTGATTTCAAGGCTTTTAAGGGAGAGAAGAAAAATTTTGATTACTTGAAAGTCTTGATTTTTTTTTTTCATCAGAATGTTCCAGTCTTCTTTCATTTTTCCTTTTCCATGTGTGTGAGTGCATGTTCTGTTTCTGGCCTACTGAATAGGAGGCACAAGGCTCTGTTTCTTGGGTTGGACGTGGGAAAACCTGCAAAAATGTTATAAATTATCGTTTTTATCTATTTTTTTTTTTATTAAGATGAGAAAATCACTGCCATGTGATTTTAGAATACATCTCTACTGCTACTGCACAGTTCAGTAGACAAAGATTTTTTCCTGAACTGCACACATGCAAAGAATTTCTGTCAGATCAATTAAATCATAATTGATGGTGACATATCAGTAAGTAGGAAGCATCTTTATTTTAAAAAGTAAACAAACAAAAATCAAACCTAAAACCAAGCAAAACCCCCTTTCATTTGCATAAAAATACAATTTACAGCAGGAATGTATTTTTAAGATAAAGATGCGAGGGGAGGAGAAAGCATCCTTAATAAAATTAAGGGTTTATCAAGCCTGGCTCTTGGGCTGAAAATTATGTTTCTTATATGTAGTTTGCATGATATAAAGTGCTATCCATCATTGAAAATAACTCCTGGCTCCACAGTTACCTACTCCTGCTCAAATTGACTTGTCAAATATTTGACATTCAGATTATTCTCCCTGTTTGAGTGCAACTGCAGAGACTCTTATGGAAAAATACAAGCATTCAGAAATTCGGGCTTTTCACTGGAATTTCATATGAACATTTCCATACACATTTCTTCATGTTTTCAAAGCACAAAGAAAAATAAAGGTAAATGAATACAGCTTCTTGTGGTGACCAACATACTTGTTTAGATGCTGAACACTGTTTTTCCAGATTATCAAAGGACAAAGTTGCAAAGCACCAGGTGTTCTTTAGTTTATTGCAAAATGGAGCTGATTGCTGCTCTGGCTGCTTTCCTGATTTTCATAGCCTTCATCAGAATCATCTAATAAATAACAAGCTGAATCAGCATTTTGTTTAAGGAGACTTTTCTAATAATAAATTAATAGGCTTTTTATTTTTGAGGAAAATGGCAGCCAGAAAACTCTTAAAGCTTTTGTTTGCATGAGCCTTATCTTCTCAGGCAAGTTCTGGAGCTCCCAAATTTCCTTCATTTGAAGGAAATTCATAATGAAATTCCTTCATTTTCCTGCATTTCTTTCATGCAGCAGGAGGATAAACTGCATTCCATGGCAGCTCTGCTGTTTCATATTGCCCTCAAGAACAGAGAGCTCAAGCTGGAAGCTTCTAGAAAAACTTCTGGAAGGAGCAGAACAGTGTAGGTTTATAAAATGAAGGCCATTTATTTAAACAACAAAATCAAAGGCAGCAGCTAAATCCCAGTGAAATCTCTGACTGAAATGAACGGAGGTGCTCACTAGGACAGAGGGAAAGTGTTGATGTGTTACCCCTTTGTTATTCTCAGTCCATCACCTCTTGGTATTTAAATAGTATCTTAATGAAGCAGAAAAGAAAAATACTGGCTTTAAGAAAAGTACTGGCAAGAATATGAAGGGTTTTGGGAGTGCTGTTAATGATCATTTCCACTCATTCTGTCATCGTCAGGAACCTTTAACAAGTTGCCCACGGTCCAGAGCTGAGATATTTTTCCTTCTCTGTTTGTTTCACAGTTTCTTGAGCAATAGTGCTCCCCAATCTGACTGCCAGGGGTTTCCCAAAGCTTTCCCTGCTGCCCTGCCCGCGCTGAGCTCAGCGCAGGTGAGCTCTGGACATCAGACAGAGCCTCTCGCTCCGGTCCTGAGCTGAGAGTGTCACTGCTGGCCACTCCAGGCCGACTTGAGGGATGTCTGGGGCTGGCTGAGGGATGTTTCTCCTTGCCCAGTCCCAGCTCCTCTGCTGGCTCAGTTTTCCCAGCCCCTGTAGCAGAGGGAGTGCTCGGAGTGGCTTTTCTGCCAAACCCAATTGCTTCTTGTATGGGATGGGGAGCTGGGGCTGGGAGGTGTCACCCCAGCCTGGCCTATCCTTCCCATCCTATTTCCCCCGGGAAATAACAAAGGCTAGTTTGTTATCCTAACTCAGAAACAATCAATGAAATTAAAATGAACTGCCACCTAACAGAAATGCAAATGCAATCTGCCTTAGTCATTTCCCTGCCCTTGCTCATCAGCAGATACCCTTAAAGAGCTCTCTGCATACAAGATTGCCTTCCATTTATCTCTGTTTATCTCTTTATTTCATCTCCCCAGAGTGGTGATGCCTCCTGGTTCCTTACAGACCCTACCAGCCTTACCTCAGTAATTTATGATGATGCTCAATGACTTTCACCCAAAAAAAAAGCATTAAATATTTCTGACAGTCGGAGCAAGGAGATGTTGGGCAAAAAAAAAAAAAAAAAAAAAAAAAGAACCCAACAAATTACTGCTCAGAAAAATAGACTCTAAAGATAGAATATAGAGGGAATCTTATTTCAGCTTATTAATTATGCCTTGTAAGCAATGAATCAAATCACTTTGCTGTATAATACAATTACTGCTGTAATTTGTAGTCATTACAGTTTGCACTGAGGTATAATTGTGTAATTCATTTTCCGCAGGTTATTGGCAGAGAAGGTCTTAACAACTTCGGGCGTGGAGACTTTGGGTGTGCTACAGTTTAATTTGCAGATCATTAGCACAATAGACCTAATAGCTTGTTGTGTCTACCCATCACGGGGTTATTTATGTTAGGAGCGGGCATAAAAGGGAAGGATTAAGATGAGATTGCAGGTAGAGAGATTATTGCCTGGGGCTGTTTCCCCCTCACACTCTTCAGGTTCTGTTGCCTCCTGTCCCGGGCAGGTTTAATTCTCTGCATTTTCCAGCAGATTGTGTGAAGATGGGGTGGCTTTTCTACCTGCAATCAATTATTCCAATTAACAAGTTCGTATTTCGGCATGGTCTTCTGCATCTGATTAATGTTCATGAAACCAATCGTGATTTGATTGAAATAGAGCTTCAAGTGTCAACTTTCCCATCCAAATGGAGCACAAGAAGTGCTGTTCCTGCTGACATCTGCCATGGAATAAAGTATAACAAATAAGCCAAATCACAATTGTGGATTTTCTTCTGCTAAATGTACATCCTGACTCTTATGCATGGTGGGTTTGGTTTTTTGAGGGTCTGGGGATTTTTTTTGCCTTTGATGCATCTCTATAGCATTTTAAGAGTGATTATTCTGGCTCCTTCACAAATTACATTGATATTTTTTGTTATTTAGTGTCTCTCTTTTAAATTACAAAGAGGGATTTAAAAAAAAAAGAAAAAAAAAAACCAACAAGCAAACAACCAACCAAAAAACCAAACCAAAAAACCAAATAAATGAAAATAAACCCACAAAAATAAAAAACAAAAAAGAAACAACCAAAAAAATCCCCACCAAAACGACTATTGCCTCTATAAGTGCAGTCAGTGTAATACATATTGCAAAATATAGGCTATATAAACATCACTTAAAATGATTTTCATGAGTGATTTGCACAAAATTGTTCCTATTGATAAAAAAAAAGAGCAGACAATTCTGAAAATCTGTCATGTGCTGTGGACTGATCCAATGGCAGGTCTGGGCATTCAGTTCTTCCTAGTAGATACACATCCCCTGGTTCAGATAAGTTTAGTTATATAATTTTCCTACAAATCATATCTGAAATATCCTTTTTTTTTTTTTGCTTAAGTCTTACCTGAGTGTTGGGTGTTTGGGATTTCTTATGCAATCTGACAGTTTATAATTTTAAACTGTTTCACAAGTGTAACTAATTACTTCCAGAAGCTTATAAATAGGCCAGCCTTGGATGAATTTTTGTCTTCAGCCAAATTAAGATTTTGAGGTCTGAGAACTCCCTGAGTTACTCAGATGTCACTGAAATTTTCCAGTGTGGCAAAACATCATGGCCTTTATGCTTAGCTTGGTTTATTTTTTAAAAAGTAAGAGCTGTATACACCTGGCCTCCTGTACAGCATAAATTCAAAGTTTTAAATGTTAGAAGAGCAAGAAAATAAGTGGTTGTAGTGAGTTGTGTGCATGCTACTGCTTGCTTCCATCCATAATATATATGAAATGTAACACAGACATGCACAAAGCTGCAATATGTCATAAACTGGAAAGGTTCAGTGATAGTAATATTGGGAGTTTATCTCTTCTTGATTAAAACCTGGAATTCCCTCTGCTAACATTCCCCGCAAGAAGCTGCCTTATGAGTTATGGAAAAGTTCATGCAGTGGGAAAAGGGAAGAAATTATTAGCAGATACTGCCAGGATGGGTTGGGAATCACAAGGCTCAGAGAGGGAAGGTGTGGTATGAACAAGCTGCTGTGGGATGAGTCTGTGGTGGGAGCTGAGCTGCCCTTGCTGCATAACTGGGAGTGAGATCTCTGGAACCTCTCATCACCTCCAGGACCTCATGCAAACACAGTTTGATGGCTGGGAGCAGAGTGTTGCTGTTGTATTGTTGCCTTTCCCTGGTCTTAAAATTCAAACCAAAACATGGTTTATTGGGAAAAGGGGTTTTTATTTCCGTATTTATTTCAGGATCCTTGGGTGCAGCACTTGGTCCAGGTGGAATGCCCCGAAAATGCATGCACACCAAAACACACATAATTATAGACCTTGCAAAATTAACATATTTATCAAAGATCCCCCAGTGAGAGGCTGGAGTGAAGCCCTCGTTGTGAGGAACCTTCCCCCTGGCTGGGCCTGGCTGAGGTTCCCAAATGTGTTCTGGAGAGGCCCTTGGTGTCTGGGGCTCCCAGGATGTTTGCTCTCCTGGTTTAACGGTGCCGTGGGGCTGAGCTGAGTTCTCAGCCTTGGGGAGTGACAAGTGTGGGGCTAAATTGTGAGGCAATTGTGCAAGCAAAAAGGGTTCTCAGCTGCAGCTGCTTGTCGCTGTGCTGCTTTTGGGAGATTTTACTGTCATGAGCAGCAACCTGCTGATGAAGCAGCTCCTGCAAACACTCCCTCACGTGCCTTGGACAGAATGGCACAGAACAGTTTAAATTCTCGCTTTTTGCCTGGGCTGAATTGGTGAGCTTTGAAATGGAACACTTTAAAGCAGCTCAAACCTCAGTCCAGCAAGGTTGCTCCTCTGGCCAGTCCTTGCCATGCCCCCTTGGCCCAGCTCGGGGTCCCACAGGGGAGATTCCCTCTCCTTGCTGAGTGACTGCAGCAGAGGTGATTGGGCTCTTCAGAGGCAAACATTCAGCTCACTTGGAATTGCCAGGAAAAATTAGTGATACCCACACACAGCTTTATCATGTCTTCTGATCTGTTCTCCCAACAATTAGAGAGGATATTTTCCTCCTGTGGTGCGATGCATTAAGGTGTGTTACATCTCAGGAGTTCTGGTTCTCTTTTTGCCAACACAACCTTCATGGAAATCCAAATAAATGTTGCTCTGAATGGCACAGATTAGTCTTGAAAGGACACACAACTTCTCATGTATCCAAAAAAAAAATCCTGGTGGCTCATTTCTGCCTCTAGAGTAGCTACCTTATGGGAGCTACATGCCACTCACATAACACACTAATGCTTTACTCTTTTTGGGTAATAAATCACATTAATTTGACCACCTTAAGCCTAGAAGAACATTTCTAATTGACAGCTTTAACAAGAAACCTTAAAGAAAGAGAAGAAAAGAAAACTGGCTGCAAGATTTTCTCCAGCTGCTGCTGCAGGGTTCAGGATCTCCTGGCAGTGTTTGCCCTGGATTTATTATTGCCATCTTGGTGGTACTCGAGTCCCTTCCTGACTGTAATGTGCCATTATTACACTATTTCCCTTTGCAAATAAAAATGAAATATGCAGATAAGGTAACCTGAGCAAGGACTTCTCTTTGAAGCTTGAATGTGTTCTCTAACTGCTGCTGTTGTGCTTCTCCTGCCACTGCTCTCTACTGATAACCAGAATCTGTTTTAGAGACTCAATCTCTTCCTGTCCCTTTCTCTCTCTGCCCATGCCTGTCTGGGTGTTGTAGAGAGATCCAAAGGATCTCCTGGAACCCTGGAACAGTGACCTTGGCTTCTCTGAGCAGTTTGGGGATATTGGAATATTGAAAGCATAATTTCAAATGGCCTCCCAGACTGAAATATTTAATATTTGAATATATTTTACCTTCCATATCTTGAGTGCTTTGTGTGTTATTTTATGGCTCTATTTCTGAGTATGAAACAGAATATTCAGAATGTTCATAACCATTGAATATTAATTGTAAAATTGAAGGTTGTGGCATCTGGTGAAAGAATTGGTTGTGTTTGTAAGTTGTTGTGAGTACCATTATTAATAATAAATGTAAAATGAGATTAAAAGTGCCCACTGAGGTGAAGGGGGCAGAAAAAAGAATCTTGTATTTGACCCAAGCAATAGCACCCAGGAAATTTTATTCATGTTCATGAAAAATAGCATGTTCTGATTAAGCTGATACTATACAGAAACCATAATTATTTTTCCACACTTCCTGGCGTTATTGAAAATTTCTTTTAATTGGCCATTCTAAATTAGCATGTTTTCATGCAGTCAGAATTTCCACACCCTATCTCCTAAGAGTTACATAAATCTTACACCATATTTAAGAAAAGTAGAAGCAATTATATTCCTTACTCTTTGCACAACTTTTTTCTTGAACTACAGTTCAGGGAAAAAAAATCTTTTTAAAAGTTGCCATTAGGACCTGCAACGAAATAAAGTTCTCCCATTCTTTTCCTTGATACAAACTTTATCCTCAGAATGCAGAATTCAAATTGTAGAGCCTCAGAAATTCTTTGAAAAAAATAATAATGGCAAATGTTGCTATGGTTACAGAGCCATTCCCATTTGCTTTGCTTTTCTGCCTTAGTAATGAAAGTGGAATGAGGGATTTTTATTCCAACTGTCTGTGTGATGCTTTGTAGGGGAAATTCATATCCCACTAAATATTCTCCATTAATTTGAAACCAGAATGTTTGGGGGGTTGCTGTTGCTGAAGCTGCTTTCCCCTGTTTTCCTATTAAAGTTGATTAAGGGCAAATATAATCTTAAAAGCTGTAGTGAAAGTGTGAGTTTCGCTCACAATTCCACTCGGATAAAGGACAGACTCAATTCCTATCCTTCCTCAGTCTAACACCCCTTGGGTATAAAATACGGAGCTTGAGTTGCCTTAATTTATTGAGTTACCTTATTCTCAGGAGTGACTGGCACTGGTTTTTTTTTTCTGAGCACTGAAGCACAGGATAGCCTTAAGATTTCTTGAGCTCATGTGGAACAGATGAAGTAGTGCTCTGGGATGTCCCATTTTATCCCTCTGGGCTGCTGACTTTTTTTTAGTTGTAATTTTGTGATCAATTTGCAGTTCCTTGTTCTTCCAATAACACGAACCTCTGTGACCCCAGAAAAAAAGCTTACAAGGCTTCACTTCCCCAGGTACTTTCCTTCCTGACAAGTAATTCCGACTATGGCAGGGCTTAAACGTTTGAGAAAAGTCTCCTGATTTTCTGATCAACAAAAGCATCAGCAGCAGCTTTTCCTGAGGATGAAAATCCATTTGGAAGCAGCCACTGCCAGGGCAATGCAGCTGAACTGCCCTCCTGAGGACAATAAGGAACCTCTTTGAAGGTAGCAGTGATGTGGCAGAAATGAACCCTCTGAGGGCAGAATCAGCGATGCTTCCCCAGGGGCTGTTCCAATCCTGCTGCAGAGAGCTTCCCCAGAAAAGATAATTCAAATAAAGGCTCCTGGCACAGAAACACACCAGAGACTGCACAAGGGGGTCAGGGTTTTGGGGTTTGTCCCAAAAACCACACTCAGCACGAGAGCAGGGTTCCATTTCACAGAAGATGAAGTCCTAGACTACTTTACCTCGTTAGGATGAGGTTCCTCGCTGGCTGTCTCCACAGCACACACATGTGCAGTGGCCATGGCAGCATGGCCATGGTTAAGGTTTCCTCATACCTGTTTTAGGAACAAGCAGCTCTCTCCAGCTCACAGTTTGCCAAGCAGCTGTGAGAATTCCTCCATTCTGAATGGCTTTTCTGGATTCTCACACACACACACACACACACACACACACAGAGCTGTACTCCCTGCAATGCTTTGTTCCAGTTTACTTTGTTATTTCAGCCAAAGCAGTTCAGAGTTGACCTAAGGAAGTAGTATACTGTTTTTTGGGGCTTTTTTCTATTTTTGGGGGGATATTTTTAGTTTGGATTTTACATTCCCTTCATTCTCTTGAGCATTTGATTTTTGGAAAGCATAGATTTAACTGCAGAAACCACATCTGATGTGGACTGATGGACTGATGTGCTGATGGACTTCAGCACTTCTCTGCCTTTGCTGTCCCCATGAAAACCTCTCCACTTCTTCTAAACCACAAAACTCAGAACTCCAGCTAATTCTTGGACAGGTACATTGTTAATGAAGCCAAGTCCTTCACGAGTTTGTTTTTCTTTTTGCCTGAGCAGGCTGGATATTGTCTGCTCTCACACAGCACCTACATGTGCAGACTCTTAATGAAGCAGCTCCTCAGACTCCCTGGGCACACAGGAGAGGGAGAGCACTGGGAATTTGCCATCCTGGGGTGCCTCAAGCTGGGGTGCAGCAAGAGGGCTCTGGGTAAGGGCTGGGAGCTTGTGTTCCTCTGAATGCCCTGCAGATGTGGTGGGAGAAACCAGGCAGGGTCTGTGTGTAAGGCACACAGAAAGCCTAAAAGAGCAACAGCTGCTGTGACCTTGGGCTGGGAACATCAGTGTGAGAGCTGAGCAGCAGCAAAGGACAGGAGGCAGTTTGTGATGGAGACAGAAAGCTCTCTTAGATTGCTCAGATTTCATGGTGTGTGCTGGCAGCACAGAGCTGGGAGATAAGAGGAGCTCTGTGATGTGCGGGCAGAGCTCGAGACTTTTCAGCACTGTAAAGAAAGAAGTAAGTTTTTCCTTTTTGCACTTGACTGGGCTCTTGAGAAATGGGGTGGAATGGAGGAGAGGAATTGCAGGAATTTTAGAAATGGATGTTAAAGGTTAGGAGTTCAAGAGGACTGCAGACATGAAGGTGAGTAAAAAAGGGCTGAGAGGAGTCTGATACTTCAGGAGGGAGAGGTGAGAGACCCAAGAGATTCTCAGACTGCAGCTGACAGAATAAACATTAGGGAGAGCAGAATAAAGCTCAGGGAAGAGCACAGCAGGACGAATCAAATTTCAGAAAGAAGAAAAAGAGTTTATCCACATAATCTTGTGGAGTCTGGATTTAGAGTTGGACAACAGGAGACAAATTAGGCACCAAGAGTGTCACACCCAAAGTCACCCATGCCAGAGAGGGACACCTGGTTTATCATTTGCTGCTGCTCCTATATTATCACTATTATTAGTATTACTATTACTATTATTGTTATTATTATTATTATCCTCCAGTGTTTAGCTGTGTTTCTTTAGTGAGAGTCAAATTATAAGTCTCTTACATCTTTTCAAATTCTAAAGTGACCAGAGATGGGTTGATGCACAGTGGAGTACAGATGATATCCACTGCTCAGACTTTATAGTGACTGCCCCCTCCAAAGCACAGAAATGGACACTGGAGCCTTGAGAGACAACTGCAGACCCAAGAACTTGACTGAAAAACCCTCGTAATATGCTTTAAAAAAATAAATAAATCCATTTTTGTCCAAACTTATTATGGAGGCTGCATTAAACAATAAATGTTTCTGATTCTTACTTGCTAACTCTCTGTCAAAGAACTTGGACACTCTGTGCAATATCATAATCTAGGAATATTTTAAAGATTCTAAGTAACTTGGTCCCTAAAGCTTCTTTGACAGAAAAAGTAACTTATTCAAGTTTAAGTTTTGTAGTTCTGTGAAATTTATCTTCAAATATTTGACTGAAGTTTTGAGACGTCTCTCTTGATTTCATGAGATGTGAAACATTTAATTAAAATTGACTTAAAATCTAAAGAAAGACATGGAGAACTGCTTCAGATAACTTAAACATGGGGTAGGGAAAGACTTTATATATTTGCATATTTTATTACTGGATATAAAAAGCAATTTTTCAAATAAATGCTAGTTCTTCTGAGTCTTCTACCCATTTATCTGTGGAGAGATCAAACAGAGTATGAAATTTCAGAATGCTCTGACTTCCTAAGCTGCACTAAAAATATTTTAGTTCTGGCTGTCCAGTGTAAGTTACTGGAGGATGTTCTGTGATTTAATTGGTCTCTACTGGTTTTATGCTCAAAGGACAGTTTCTTTGAGATAGCTAGCAAAACTCTTCTAAGAAAAATAGCAATCAATATCTGAGATGGGGTTATTAAAGTAAAATGTTATCATCTTTGTCTAGCTCAGTTTAAACTTTTTTTTTTTTTCAATTTAGTCACGGAAATAATTTTTTAAATTATTAATACTGCTCTGTCTGTAATTTTATGCCCTTTGTTGTTTTGTATAACTGACTTCAATGCAGGATGAGAGTTACTGGAGTTTAGATTGATATTCTTTGCCATTTCCCAAACAGAATTCCCACCTCCCCCAATGCCTGAACCTCTGAGAGCTGCAAGAGCAGCACGAGCACTGTTCCCACTGTGCACTGAGAGTTAAAGAAAGGATTTTAATGCCTTAAACCATCTTCCACTTAAAACTTCACAACTGCTAAGAGATGTGTCCTACTAAAAACACACTACCACTGTCCAAATATGCCATTTTATTAAGTATAAATAATTTTCCAAGTCGTTCTTTATCTAGGTTTTTATTGTCTGCACCTGCAGATACCTGAAATTTGCCCAGAGTTTGTGAATATTGGGACTGGAGCTGCCCTTCATGTCGTACCCACCCACTCCCTGATGGGAGAGCTTTGCACACACAAATTGTTTCACATGTCCACACCCTGAAAACAAAGAGTGATTCCTGATATTGATTCCTGATATTGATTCCTGCTTCGTCCAAAGGGTGATCACAGAATGACACAATCATTAAGGTGGGAAAGTGTCTCCAAGCTCACCAAAGGCCTTTGGGAGATGGTTGGGTGGGCAGGGCAGGGCAGAGTGCCACCACATCCACTGCTTCATCCAACACATCCAGGGACTGGGACTCCCCCACTGCCCTGGGCAGCTCATTCCAATGCCACACCACTCTTGCAATTAAGAATTTTTTCCTAATATCCAACCTGATTATCGATTTTTACTTTAAAAAAAAAAAAAAAAAAAAAAGGTGATTATTGAGTGATTCTTTATCTAGTGGATTCAGCCCACTGCCTACAGTGAGGGCTTGAATAATAAGTTTTTAACAAGTGGAAATAAAGGTGTAGCAGGAGGGCAAAGGAGTCTGCAGAACTTCAGACTTTGTAGGCAGGTGGAAACTCATTAACCATTAACTCATAGCTGCACATGCTTGAGGAGGTAGCAGATATGTTCTGTACTGCTCTTAAGACAACGCTCACAGAAATATTCCTGTTTCATCTGTCTGATAAATGGTGATCTTGGAAAAGAAAGTGGTGTTCTTCTGCAGGCAGCTGTGCAATTCAGCTCCCTACTTCCTTTCTCTGAGCGCTGTAAAGATGAAGCCTATTGCCTCAGACATTTACAAATCAAATCTTTTCATGCCACTAACGGCTCTTAGAGAAAAGCACAGATGTAAAATCCCCGTTTGGCTCTGAGGAGAGACCAGGAATCGGCTACAGACAGCAAGGCTCACCACAGCTCACCACAGCCTGCGCTTGCCAGGGAAAGGCTACTGCTGAGAGGAGCTCTTCTTTTCAGTCCTGCCAAACAACACTGCACTTAAAATCATGGAAAAGGGACAGAACTACAGCATGTCTGACTTCCCATCTGAGCCCTGCACTTCAAACCAAAGCCATCCCTCCACGCTGCTCTGCTCTGCATGCTGCAGCTGGGGCGTGGGTTTTGAGCTGCACTGCAGAAATGTGTGGGTTTGGGGGTGGAGGCCTGCTAGGAATTGGGGGTTTTTTTCTTTTTTTTCTTTTTTTTTCTTTTTTTTTTGTATTTATGGAAGCACAGGCGTTTGGTTTTGCTGTGCACAGGCAGGGCTGCCCACCACGCGTTTGGGGAAGGGCTGAAGGTTCGAGGAGGCTCTGGAAGGGGCAGGACAAGGTCCCTGCTGGGATTTCAGTCATTTTCCAGCCAGTGGCACTGGATGTACACTCACATAAAGCTTCCACACACTTTGATAATCATTTGGAAGGCTTTTAATTACAAGTAAATTATCTCAATTCTGCCGCTCTCCCTCTCTCTGTGAGAGTAGATAAACTGATTGAACACTGTTTTCTTTTCTGGCCTTAAATTGTAATGCTTCATAACATCAGGCCACTAGCAGAGCACTTAAAACTAAAACAACAATGTCAATTTGATTTCAGTTTAATCCAGCTCGGAGGGATAGAGCTTAAATCTTATATAAAACATATGCTGATCTTTATTTTTATCTTCTGGGAAACTTATACCAAGAGTTTGAAGCCATTTAAAGCTTTAAACTGAGAATGATGTCAACCCAAAGATTGGTCAATACTGGGACAAAAGTTCATTTTTGAGCCTTCAGCAGATCTGGAATTGCTTTCATGAGCTGACCTCTAGTTTTTTATTTTTGAGATACAAAGAAGTGAGTGGCATCGAGATGTCAGTGTGGAAAGTTCTTTCTTCCATAAAAGCACAGCAGGTTAAAATTGCAAGTGATAGAGTAGGCTTTTTTTGTCATGTAGCAGGAAACATTCTGAGTGACTCCAGCATGGTTTTCCTCTTGTCAACAAGTTAATTTGAAGAAAAATAGCTGTGCTTCCAAAATAATAGTATCTCCTGTCATAGAATTGCTGAACACTTGGTTCTGCTACAAGGATTTTTATTAGAGAGAAGCAAGACTAATTTACAAACATCAAGAAGCAGAATGTGATAAACCTGGCTGTGCTTGGATGTTTAGAGAATCTGCACTGTCAGTTTAGCTACAAATGTGCTGTGGCAGTCAGGAACACTTGCCAAACCTCACTGCAGCCAAAGCCCACTTTACATTCTAAAAGGATTTCTTGTTTTCCTGAGATGGACAAAGGCTGTAAAGTGTGACTTGATGTAGTGTATGTCTCCATCATCTGGGTATTCAAAAAATAGAAGTTGAGGTCCTTAAAGTGCACTGCAGGTTTTCAGCTGCATGGATTAGAAATGTACTCTTAAATTTCTTTCACGTGGTTATTTTCTTTTGAGACGTATGGAAGGTGGAGGGAAAGAATGAAGCAGCACCAGTAAGGGATTAAAAAAGCTTTTAAGCTCACCTGAAAAAGAAATATATTGCATCTATCCCCTAGTTACACTGCCCATGAGCATTTTTAAAATTCTGGAAGTCCAACACCTTTTTGATAGTGTTTGCCTCTAAATGTGTACTGCAATTCACTGCTTCATTCATTGTCTTGCACTGATGCAAAATATTATGAATTCATAATTGTCCCCACCCTGGCTGGAGACCTGCATGGGTTTTGATAATGACAATTTCACAAACCTCTACAGCTCTGTCAGCACAGCTCTCGGTGATTTGCCTTGCCTTGTATTCTAATGAAGTCTGGAAATAGCTGCAAAAACTGATAGTGTGTGCTCATGCCTCTGGTTTTTTGTGGCCTTTATTTCTCCTTTCTCCTAAGAAGAAACACATCATTATGGCCTCCCTGCCACCTTTGTGAAAACAACCTATTACATCTCTCTCCTGGATATTTTTCAGACTCTCCACGTGGACTTTTTTGTCATTGTTCAGCTCACAATATCCGAAGACACCTCCTAAGGTATTCCCTATCAACACCTGCCTTGTGATGCAAACGCTCTATGGCATTCATAGTGCAAAGCTGCTTTAATTTGTTTCTTCAGCAGCAAATCAGAGGATGTATTTTTAAACATAAGGACACCTTCTTGTCTCCAGCAAAAGATGGAGCACCAGGAACTGTGCTGCATGCAAATGAGACTCGGCTCTGTAATTGGGAGGCTGAGCACAGGGTAATTATGACCTCTGAATTGGATGCCGTGTTTATTTGAACACATATGTATTCCAGGTACAAATCAGCACTAAATTATACAAGTCGAGGCCTCTTTGACTTGAAACAGCTGCTAAAGGCAGAAATCAAACACACAGAGACACCTGACAGAAACTCAGTGCTGGCAAGCTGCAGTGGGAGCTTTCAAACACCACCGAGCTCTTTTACCAATATTTTTGCTTTGACTTTTATCAGTGTAAAGGCATTACATGATTCCCTCTGAAAATAAAGATATCTAAGAAAGACGAAATACGAGAAAAATCTATATCTGAATGTATTATTTGCCTGTTGCCTCAGAGAAGAGTTCATTGCTGCAGAGGTCTAAAGAGCCACTCTGTGCTGGCACTCAGCTCTCACTGCAATCTGAATGGAAGAGTTCTGCTCCCTCCACTCTCAAACAGCATTTCTGCACTGACACACAAAGGCAGGGGATTTCACTTCGGATTCCACAAGAAAAAGTTCCAGATTGCTCAGAAGTCCCAACTTCAGCACATACAGAGCAAATCTGTGTGGAGGGAAGGGGAGGGAAGGGAA
>VZTN01006704.1:5011-18290 GCA_013400515.1 Erpornis zantholeuca | reverse complement strand
AGGCTTCACTCAGATATCAGTGCCACTCCCTAAACAGTGGCCATCATGTAATAGGGATGCATACCTACCAGTGCATGAACCTTGACAGCACTGTTTATCAGATAACAGCCTCCAGAATAAAGCCCTTCTCCTTTTTTTCCTCATAGAACCAGTAAATAGTGTATAAATACTGTGGAAGTCAAAGGTTAATATTTCCATAAATTCGAAGCTGGTCTAGTTTATTCTGATGAGCCATACATTTCTATATCATCCATCAGAATATGAAAACACACAGCCATTTTTTCTATTTTCTGCAGCATTGTCATCCATTATGAAGAAACTGTAGATTTGAATAGAACATTTTACGAATTTCCCTCCCAGTACTGATCATTGTGTGATGCTGAAACAGTAGTTTATTGCAATCTTCACTAAACATAATACAGTTATAATGTACACGTAAAAAGACATGTAACAAATATATTTGATAAAACATCAGAAATCCTGATGATACAGTATATTATTTTTTTGTATTTAGATGTTATTTCTTGGTATTTATGTAGGACCATAACATCAAATGTAGTATTTCTGAGATTCATATGGTAAAGATTACTTTATCTATAGGAATAAATGTTCAGAGAAGACTATCATATAAAAACCCCACTGTACTAGGAAAGCAGTTACATTTAGCTGATACTAAAAAGCTGATTTTATACATTTTATATTGATATTTTAATTACTTCAGTGACCACTGCTTAGCTCAAAAGATGGGTTCCATTCTAGTGCTCTTTGTGCTTGCGTATGCATATTTATAGAACTTCCACTGGCTTAATTCAAATATCCTGCAGAACTGAGATATCAATGCTAAATATTAAAAGATATTAGAACATTTGACAGTTTCTCATGTCACATAAAGAAAGGCATCTCCTTGAAAAACACTGAAAACAAACCAAGAACATTTTAAACATAGGCCAGAACAAAATGCCTTCTTAATTCCAGCACTTTGGAAGCAATTTTGCAAATAATAAAACCTGTAAATTCTTCAGAAAATGCTATTTTGTATTTTCTCCACTTTATAATTCACCCAAATGAATTTCCCTTTGGCCATCAAAAATGATCCCCCTTTTAGCACCATAACAGCCATTGCCCTGTACGAATATCAGACATCAGACCAGTGGACTTACAGATCCATTATACTGCTTTAGAATCACTGCATTGCATCAGAGGAAAGGTTTAGTTCCAACCTAATGGATATCTATCTCATCAGCTCTGACAAAGCAGCCACTTGAAAAAGCCACATATCTTGATTGCTATTGCCTAAAAGGGCTTACAGGCACTGGTCTTGGGCATTTTTCAAGCTTTCTATTTGCAAAGTTTTTAACTGGACATTAGTTGCTAACAGCCTTCAAATGCTGTAGTTATTAGCTTGTGAGCCATGTATTATTGGCAAACAAATGCACACAAAATGCTCTAACCAAGAAGAAAAAAAAAAAGACTTTTTTTTCTTTCTCCTTTAGACATGTAGCAATCACTGTCCATTGGGAAAGGTGTTTTTTCCCGTTTCTTGAGTTTTCTATGGGTTGAGAACAAAGCCTTCCTTAACCATGCATCTGGAGCTCCCTCTAGTGATTCAGCAAGCAGAGTGAAACCTCTTCCAGACACTTCCTCGGTAACTAAATAATGAACACACGCATTTCTCAGCAGCCCACCTCTTCAGAAATTTGAAGTAGTTTAAAATGCGAAGCCCAAACTATTGTTGAGGAGTATCTACTGGTTTCAAATGGGAATAGATTAAATTGGGTAAACGTAGTCAGTCTCAATGAATGAAAAATATAAGAGAAAAGGTTATAGAAATAAAAATTAGCATAAAATCAAGAAATCATCAGATTTATGACATTTACATAGGGAAGAATATATTTAATAGCTTTTCTTGTTTGGGACTGGATTTCTTCTTTAAAGGAGATAATTATTGTAATCATTAACTATAATCATTACCTGGCTAAAGGTTAAATTTTCACAGGCCAGAAATACCCAACAGTGTTCTCAGATGTTTTCTGTAACCTGGAAAAACTTTCCCATTAACTATAGCTGTCCTCTCAGTTCTTTTCCTCTTAAATCTGTTGGCTCCTTATACAATCAGCATCAGTGCTGCTGCATAACTAGAAAAGCTGAAATGGCTCCCATGAGATCCGTGGCACTGGGCTTGAAAACCTTGCACAGCCTGCCAGTTCTAATTCACAGACTGGAAGTCATGATAATCCTCACCAAACCTCAGAGCCACGTCAGCTTTGTTTATTTATCACTGCATTTTGTCATATTGAAAATTGCAGCATGTTTTTTTTCAACCAATGAATTAATCACATTCCAGAATTGGGGCCTGACCCAGCAAACTTTTATTCTTTTGGTTAATCCTTAATGGTGGCAAGAATCCCTTTAGAGTGTTGAGAGGAGCAGGAACATGGCTGAGAGTTGCATGGCCAGGCTCTCAGTTCCATCTGGATCTGTGGTCCTCTAGGAAGAAATGATTCTTGCACCTGAATCCACTCTAAAAAAGCTTTTGTTAAACAGAGTCATGGGGCTTCCCCATAGATACAGAAACTGGACCACACATTATTGCAAGGTCTTATCATAAATTTGTTATGGAAGAACAACATAATCATCTCAATCTGTGAATTGGACAACAGAATGATTTGTCATAGAATTTCAGACTTTGAGTGAAAAAACACCTTTTCAACGCATAAAACGTTTCTTCAATGCAGCACCCTCAAAAAACCCCTAATAAATAGAGAATTTTTAAATTAGAAGATAAACATTTTGCTAATGACACCGAAGCAACGAGCAACTTGGCATTTTAACTCTGATTTTTAATTTAACTCTAATTTTGCAGTTTCTGTTCAGAAATAAATTACATCCACTGTGATTCCCATTCAGTCTCATAACAATTCAGTATAGCCATATAATAGAAGGCATTGCTGAACATTGTATAAATAATGCTTTACAGGACATATAGGATGCTTTAAACTGCATTAGAGGATAATTTCAGGGGAATAACACTGGCTATTCAGCATACTAATTTGTCTACCTAACAGCCTTGAAATGGCCTTTCTTCTGTATCTTGTGTGTTTAATCATTATTTTTCTACACAGTGGTGGCTGAATTATTCAAAATCTTACATAATCCAGGCATATTTCTAAAAGTAAACCTATTTAAGATGAAACACTTTATAAATCAAAATAGTTCTCCAGCATATCAATTTATGCAAATGACATCCTTGAAAATATCAGGAAACTGTGCCAGGTATTCAATGGATCTGAAGTAGGTTTGTCCTTTGGTAGCTTAACTGATGGGAAATAACTTTCCAATTGTCATTAGTAATAATACAGGATGTAGGAAAAACTCTGGATTCTGGATAAATCCTGGCATAAAATACACTAAGTTTTTGAAAAGGTACATTTCAGACATACTGAAGGGGAGGTATTCAGCATCAGAATGAGAACACTGCTGTGTTTCAACTAGCAGAGCACTCTGTGAGAGGCTGGAATGGCTCATGGCTTAGATATTGTTAAGATCGTAGGAGGACTTTTGTACACAAATGTTGCAAAGAAGCACCTGTGACCACCAAAGGCCACCCCTCCCCAAACATGCCTTCTGGGGTAGGTCAGAACACACTTGTAGATGCAAGTAACCCGGGAACCTCATTGCCTTTCACAGGGAAACCTGCTTGCTGTCACCATGCATCTGGAATGATGGTCATAACAGCACCCCAAACACCATCCAGGTCTGTGGAGCACGGGGCCACCACACACAGACCACTCTGGAAGCACTCCAGCAGTCCTGAATTGCCTGCAGCTTCTTGTTTTTTTTTTTTTTGTTTTTGCATGGAAATAACCTCTCTTTAAGAATGATCATTAGAGTGTGTGCTGCAGAACCAATTTGTGGTGCTCACAGGCCTTGAGCTTTTTCCAGGAAACTTAGAGCGAGCTGGCTGCCACCACACACTGGGTGGCTGAAGCACTCAGGCTTTAATGAGTCCTTGTGGCAAAGCAGTCTTGGATTTGCTCTCAGCTGACCTAAAGGAGCCCCATTCTGACTTATCTGAAGGGAAGAGTAACACAGAGCTATACACAGTTGTATCTTGAGAAGCCAGAACAGAATTTTATAGTATCTTGTCTTTTACAAAAATGCATAACAGATTGGTGGTTGGGAGTAAATTTCAGGTTTCATAGTTTTGTTGAATTATTTATCCTTTTTTTTTTTTACATTATTTGTAAAAGCTCCCATGACAATTTGGGCATTTTATTCTAAGTAATCAAAACAAGTGTCTTCATATAGTTCACAACAGAATATTACCTCATAATTACATTGTACTATAAAATACAGCAGATATGGAAGCTAAGGGATGACACAAAATCATTGTTGATAAACTTTGCAAATGACAGAAAATTCATTGGAGCATTAAATAATCAGGAAGATAAACTGCTTCAGTGTACTGTAGTCCCTAATTAAATGCTTAGAACTCACTGAAAGTTTTAACACAGTTGGCATTAAAACTAGAAGTTTGTAGGTCAGCAGCTGCTGTGTGACATCACATCACCACTTCAATGAGAGATCAGAGTGTAATCAAAAAGCAGCTAGAAAGGCTTTTCAGATTGAAAAAAAAAGAAAAAAAAAAAGAAGAAAAGCAAAAAAAAAAGAAAATAAGGAAAAAAATGAAAAAGGAAAAAAAAAGAGCATATCCAGGATTGTGCAGGAGATAAATATCCAGTTCATCTGACTGGATGTTGAAATCACAGATTTCTAGTGTTTGTGTTGATCTGGCAGAGCAGTCCTCAGGTTCTGGATTTCTGGGATGCTCACCTCCCACCTTCATCCTTGCACCCGCAGACCTGGTGGCCTGTCACACTGTTCCTTCCTCCCTCTCACTAGAGCTGACTGAGCTGAAGCCTTCTGTTATGCTTGTCAGAAAACTTTTCCTCTGCCATACCTTAATTTTTTTTCTCAAGGAAAGCACAAGCACTTGCTCAGCTTCCTTTCTGGAAGTTCTCTGCTGTCTCAAATGTGGTTTGGCATTGGCCAAATGCCAGGCATCCACAAAAACCTCTTGCTCACTCCCCTCTGCAACTAGACAGAGGGGGAGAAAATAAAATGAAGTGTTCATGAATGGAGATAAGAACTGAGAGAGAACAGTCCAAGGTCAAAACAGGCTCGACTTAAAGATATTAAGGGAATTTATTACTAACAAAAGTCAGAGCAGGATAATGAGAAGTAAAATTACCTTTTCTTCCCCCCAAACACCTCCCTCCTTCACACCAATATCTCAGGGAGACAGGGTATGAGGCTTTTGGTCAGTTTGACACCCAAGGTTTTCTTCCACTGCTCAGGGAGAGGAGTTCTTCTCCTGCTACACCGTGGGGGTCCCCTCCCATGGGAGACAGTTCTCTGTGAATTTCTCCAACGTGCTCCATTCTCACAAGCAGCAGTCCTCCCAAAACTTCTGCAACATGAGTCCCTTCCGTGGGCACAGAGTCCTCCCAAACTTGCTGCAGCTTGTGTCACTCTCCCACGGGGTGCAGTTCTCCAAGGACAGGCTGCTCCAGCCTGGAAACAGGGCCCTCTCTCCACGGGGTCTCCCAATGGATCACAGCCTCCTCCAGGCATCCACCCCATCTGGCATGGGCACCTCCCCATGGGCTGTGGGTGGATCTCTGCATCCCCCCTGGATCCCCATGGGCTGCGGGTGGATCTCTGCATCCCCCCTGGATCCCCATGGGCTGCGGGTGGATCTCTGCATCCCCCATGGATCCCCAATGCCTGTGGGTGGATCTCTGCCTCTCCGGTGAATCCCCATGGGCTGCAGGGGCACAGCTGCTTCCCCATGGTCCTCACCACTGCAGAGGACCCTCGGCTCCAGCACCTGCAGCACCTCCTCTCCCTCCTTCTCCACTGACCCTGGTGTCACCACGTTGCTTCCCTCATACGTTCTCACCTCCTCCTCTTCTCTGGCTGGAATTAAAACTGCGCCACTACTTTTGTTGTGATTTCTTCTTTACTGCATTATCACAGAGGCATTACCACTATCTCTAATTGGCTCAGGCTTGGCCAACAGCACATCCACCTTCAGAGCTATCAGGGATTGGCTCTGCTGGACGTGGTGGAAGCTTCCAGCAGCTTCTCACAGAAGCCACCTCTGTGGTCCCCGCTACCAAAAACCAGCCCATGCAAAACCAACACACTCTCAATATATGAAATAGAGGGGAGAGAAAATACCCCTCTTAACAGCATCCTGCCCAGTATCCTTGTCCAGAATGAAGTGGTCCTGGAAATAGCACACTCCCAAGAAGACTGCAGAAAAGTAAAATGTGACCTGGTGCAGTACACCAGGAAGGAAACTGTTGGTCTCACAATGAATTAAGAAGGACATAAAAATACAAACAAGAGTTCAAAAGAAAGACATAAAAAAGGCCCAAGCAGGAAACCAACCTTTTAAATGTGAGGATTAAAGAACTCAACCGTTTTAGTAAGAGACTGTGAAGGCACAGCTAGGTGACTGTACTTGCATACTGAAAGGCTTGCAGGGATGGGAGTTCTTTCCACCTTGCTAACAAAGCTGTGTGCGGCCCTGCAGAATACAGCTAAAAGTGAGACTATTTCAATCTTGCAACAAAGACCAATTTGTGAGATGCAAGGCAATTTAACATTGTAACAGCTTTACTGAGAGAGAGAGAGAGAGAGGGAGGGAGAGAGGGAGAGAGAGAGTAGGCTTCGTGTGCTTGTACCCTTTAATATTTTTCCAGTCTCTGTGTCTGGGATTCATTTGGCTCATCACAGTGCTCCCCCTGGGATGAATGTGTACATAGATGTTTCTGTTTCTTTCCTGGCCCACAGGAAGAGCCAGATTCCCTGCACCACCTCAGAAAGCTGATAGTATTGGCAGCTGTACATTAACACCATGTTCAAAAACAGCCTCAGGTCTCTTGGCTCATGTCCTGAAATGTACAAAGTGTTATGCTGCTTCCCAAGTGTATTTTCAGGGTAATTTTTACCTTCATCTGAAGTGTCAACCACTGCCCAAAAAAGGACAGGACCCAGAAGGACAAATTCCAAAAATATAATTCTCATTGGAATATGGGCTTCAAATATATCTGTTAATAATGTAAAATACCAATCTATGCTTCTATCTAATATTTAAAAGGATTTTCATGTAGTCAAGGAGGTCTCAGTAAGATAGTGTGTTAACTTCAGCTTAACCTCAAGTGTATCCTTAAGACCTCTACTAAATGAAAAAAGATGCAAATATATAGTTATTAGTGTTGATTAAGTATTGAGAAAAGTGTGATCTAGTCCTCTGGTATACAACCACTGATCATATATGTCTTGTTTTGTACATGACATGATTTTTTATTGTAATTTATATCCTGTTTGCAACTGCAGTGCTCAACAGGAGTCCTCTTTTTAAAAATTAGGATTTGCCAGGTGTTCCAATGAAGTTAATTTTATCAGAGACACCGCAGTTATTTTTTACAATAAAAGTGCAGCAAAAACATATTATCAGAACACTTGCTATTGGGCAAGGGCTCTGAGGACAGCTGGAGCATCCTTTCTGTTTTAACAACAAAAAATGAACATATTTCCAAAATCACAAAGCCATTCTTAAATAAGAGGGAATTAATTCTCATTTTTCATCTCCCAGCACCTTGCTTTAAGTGAAACTTCTCCTGCAACTTCTGAATATGAAACTACTCACTTTTCCCTAATTTTTGCATAATTTTAAACATTGAATTTTATTTTTTAAATTTTTCAAATCTTATTTTTGAAATAATTAAATCCAAAATTAATTGGATAACCTTGAGATAGAGATCGAAAAGTCAGCAAGGTTACCTGAAGGAAAATTTTGAACATCCAGAGGTACATCAGGAACAAGCCATGTCTTTGTTGTTGTTGTTGTTGCACAGCAGTAATATCAAAGAATTGATACCTTCCTTAAAACAGGCTATTATGGGTCATAGCCATTGGTATTTCATATATCAAATTTTGTCATAGCTGATAGGTTCAAATATAACCACTTGCATAAGGAGGATCCAGCATAAATTCTACTGTTTCTTAAAACTCTGCTATTTCAAACAAAAATTCAGATGAAACACCTGAGGTATGTTTTATTTGGGATACACCATAGATTTATTATTTATTTGGGATACACCATTTAAGTACCATCAGTTTTATGAAGTACAGGTCAGGCTGTATTAAAATGCACCAGCAAAATCACCAAGAAATATAAATTCCCTAAACATATTGTTTCAAAAGTTGGTTTTAGCTATGGAAAAATGGGACAAGGAGAAACACTAAGATTCATCAAGGAAAGAAGTACAAACAGTTTGTGCATTTTCCAGTGTCAAATGGGAGTGTTATCTCCCAACAGGTAAATGTTTCAAAAAAAAGAGATAAAGCACAAGTCAAAACAAGTAGAATGGAACATACAAAGTATGGCTGAAATAAATTTTAAATATATGAACTTTATACGTAACAAAATTATGCAGTAGCAAGACTACTATAACCTCAGAACAATTCACCTCTCTATGGAGAACAGTTCTGAAAAGCTGGCTTTCCTGACAAGAACAATTTTGCCACTAAATTTAACTAGATGAACATTTCATTCTGTTAGATGATCTGAGCTTTGAGGTCAGGTTCAACTTCTCTGAGAGCCAAAGCACAAAATTAGCAACAGATGCACACCCAGTGGCTGACAGAATTTTCGTGTTTAGTTTTCTGTTAAATCTCTGCACTTTGGCAGATTGTGACTGCCATTGGTACTGATGTTTAAATTCTCTTCTGAATCTAATTCATGATCTAATTCATGCAGACATTATGGACAGATTACATGTACAAGCTTTTGCCCAAGATTTTGCTTATAATTTCAGGTAAAAGCATGAAAACTCTATAAGCAGTGAAGTGTTAACTTGGCAACTCCAGAGGTAAGTAAACTATCTATCAAATTCAGTTTAGCCATTTGTATCTCCAACTCCAAAATTTGAAACAGCCAGGTACCATTAAAGTACAGCATAGAAAATCATTCATCATCGGTGCAATCTCAAAGCATTTGTGGCATCATATTTGGTTTGCTAATGAAGTGTAAAGGTTTCTTTTAGTTCTGGATCATGTATTTAAATTATAGCAAAATTTAAGTTCCTAAGGAATAAAAAACTTTCTGGAAAAGCCCTTTGCTATGCCTCACTCTGCTTTAGACCATCAGCTTCCCCACCAGCAAACATTATACTGGAAGAGGAACATTTTTATAATTCTTATGATGTTGCAATATAAACTTCCTGTAGTGTTTTTTCTCATCATGTCCTTTCTAGCTCATTAGTGCACTTGACTTAAAGGTGGTCCTGTAAAAAATATAATGATGGCATCAATGAGGTCCCATTTTCGCAAATCTTGTCTGCTTAATAAGATGGGTTTTAAAGATTTTATAAACTGGTAAAATCACTCAGTGGATATTCTTAAACTAACTTTTAATTCAAGGTACTACAACATGCATTCTTACTACAAAAATTTTATTTACAAAAAGTAAAATGCTTAAAACGGAGGCACCTACAAACTTGAACCAACTTGTCTGAGCCAAGTGGACTTGAGTATGTAAGGCAAACCTTCCCAGGTCAAGGCAAATCCAATGGCTCACCTGAAACTTCTGGTGAAGGCCTGCTGAACTGAAGGCTGATAGACTAATATATACGAAAAGCTATTCCACCCTCTCCTTTTCAGTGAAATTCCTGCAAATTACTGGAGAACAAATGTGCAGGGAATTCTTGTGCTGGACACCATTCGGATCATGGTGCCCAAAAAGCCTGGGCAAGTCTGTTCTCTAGAATCTGCTTCAACTTTTTTATATGTGCTTACACCTTGGACAGCACAACATTTAGGAAAACTAACCTAAGCTTAATATTTTACTAGATATATTATCAGTTTGTTTTTAACATGCTACCCAATAATTTCAGTCAGTGTCCTCTTTTTCTTTCACTGTGGTAATTACTGAATAAATTATATTTCTGTCATTTATATAAATATCTATTTTATCAATATTTGGATGAATTTTCCCCAATCTAAAAACCCTTTAATCAGCTTTTTGCAGGAGTTTTTTTATGTTTCTGGTGACTTTTTTGGCCTTTCTTTGTACTTTTTCTACTTATGCTCTATCCCTTTGAGATATGATGAACAGAACTGAAAATAATGCTTAAGCAGCAGGGACATCCTAGATATATGCAGCCTGGTAGCAGTGATTTCTGATTTATTCTGTTCTTTTCCAAACAGCACCTAAAATTCTGTTTAGGTTTTTCTAGCTACTTACTTTATTGATAGTTACCTCTGAAAGTAACAGAATGAGATAAAAGATGGAGAATGTGATTTTGACAGAACATTTCTCAAGCCTATGTCAGCAAGTAATAATGGGTTGCAATGAGTAGTCCCTGCCAAAAGTTAAGGCCACAATGAAGATTAATCATTTAATAGAACATATGTATAGCTAATACTTGTTACAATATGTAATTTGCAGATGGAAAAAGGCTTCCAACAGTAATAAGGCATAAAGTGCTTTAAATAGCAAAGTTAATTTTTGCCTCTATTGCTAGATAAGCTATCAGTGCTCTGTTTCACTGAGCTCAGATGTGAGAATTAAGGAGGGAGAAGGAAAGGAAGAAGGATTTATCTTGAACCTAGAAGGTGTAAAAACAATTTAGAGGGGATTAACAAGGTAGTGCCTATGGGGAAAGGATATTCCCACTTTTCTTTAACTGGGTGGTGGCCTGGGTGGGGCTTAGGTGCTGGAAGGAAACAGGGAAGGGGAGTTTTTCTTTGAACCTAAGGTCCCAGATTTTTAATAGAATTTAGCATAATGTTACTAAAATAGAATATTTTATGAATCACACTCTGAAGGACTCTGCTTGTTTTGGGTTCCTGTAGAGGGAGGAAAAATCAGAAGGCTGGTGAAAATAATTCCATCCTTGAACCTATTTTCTCATGGGTGAACATGAATTACTGAGAACAGGAACTATCCTTCTTTTCAGCATATGTATGCACATGGACACTCACAGGCAGTACAGCTATATGATAAAAATAATAGCAGAATGCTATCTTGGTTTTAGATTATTTTTCTCTTGCAGTCTTAATAATTGTTTCCCTTATCAATTTCTGTCTAGTATAAGCCAACAGGTCCAGTTCCATTCTAGTTGCTCTCATAATCAGAACTGAAACATACTTAACTAACAAAAATTCATTTCTTGTAAGCTGTTGTATGCTGTGCTTGAAAGCCACTCATAACCTTTGTCACAGCTGCAATCATTGTAATTATGTTATTAGTGCATTAGTTGGCTTCCATCTGGAGCACAGTGTTTGTTCTCAATAGATGTCGTATGGTTGAAAGGCACCACTTAACCATGAATCACCCTTTATTGATGTAATCATTCTTACTTTATGAACACAGATAATTAATATAAAGCTTCTCTGGATGCAGTGTTGGCAATCTCACTTTTGCAGAATTTTTTTTTAATATCTTTTCAAAACCCTCATTTCATTTTTTTCTTCCTGCACTTTCCCAGTACCATTCCATTTAACTTTCTCAGGTGAAACAAAGAAACATGAGAAGTTCTTAATTCTTTTTATCTGTTCCCATGGAAAATCTTGTGTTCTTTATAGTGACCAAGAATTAACATCTTCCTCTATGACTATTAAATGCCCAAGCAAATCCTTACCTTGAAATCTACAGTTACATTCTATTTTTGAGACTGTTTGCCTCTTTCTTGTCTCAAAATCAGAGCTGGCATAGTTGCAACTCTCTTAATGTTAGGGACTGCATTTAGAACTCAGCACAGCCTGTAATCTGTCCTCCAGAGAGAGCACCTCTTCTTCACTCTAGAAAAGCAAACCTGTCATTATAAATGAGGTCTGCTGGCATCAGGGTGCAGACAGCATCTGAGTACTTGGAACCTTGTGTCCTGCATTGTTTGGAAATAGCATGAATAACTTCCATGCATGGTGCAAAAAGCCAAGGCTCTAGAGGCTCCATGGCAAAAACGAAGGTAAATTTCTGGATGGGCTAGGGATGGAGGCTACTCCATGTCAAGAGATCACAAATTATGTAACGGAGATAAGTCCTGTCTGGTTCTGTTTTGAGTCTAGGACAGATGTGAACTCTTTCTTCTTGCATGTAAGTTAAGCTAGCTGACCTTAAGGTGCAATGCAGCCAAACAACCTGCCTTCTCTGTTGGTTAGCTCTTCTCACAGTCCTTTTCTTCTTCCTTACTTCCTTGCTGCTTCACATCTGAACCAGAGCCACAGCTTCTTAGGACCAGAGAACTTTTCATCTGTTTCATAAAGCACTCAGACAATAGTAATAAAAACATATTTAACAATAAATTATCATGGGTCAATAAATGTAGGTTATACAAGAATCAGAATGTATCCTCATTTTTACTTGTGGAGTTTGCCTGCTGTCAGGTATTTTGCTGTAAGTTTGGGCTTAGATTTTTGTTTGGGCTAAGCTCTGTTATCTTCATTGTAGTAAAGTAAAAGGAGGGTGAATTTTCCAAGCTAGTTGTTTTTTTCTATTTGGTAACCAGTCCAATTAATTTTTCTATTGCTACAAAAAAGCCAAAAAAAGAATAAAAAGAGTAGAGCAGCCTTCTAAAACAATCATAATCCACACAGACAAAAATAAGAAGAGAAAGTCCCCAAAATCATATTTATCTCCTGTTTTCTTTTGCTCAATTCTCATTAATATGTATGAAAGGCTTACAGCTGTTTTTTTTTTTTAACTTGTTTCACAGAATACCCTGAGCTGGAAGGGATCCACAAGGATCATTTTGTTTGTTCATTTAAGATCAGTATTAACATTTTACCGTCTTCAAATAAGGTAACATTCATCCCCAGTGACTCATCTTTAAATCAAGTGCTGTGACAACAGGTGAAGTCATCACAGACATATTTCCCCCTACAGATTCTCTGTTCCATAGACTTAATTTAATTTGCAACATCATCTGATTTCCCATGGACTCATTTCTCTCCTTCTTTTCTACCCTACAACCTGCCATTAAATCACCTTTTCTTTCTTTATATCCTTACTAACATGCATGTTTTCCTTCCTGGATTTCCAGCTAAATCTAAATTATCCTATCTACACTTCAAATTACTTCACTGTGCATCACTCAAAATTTTTCCTCTGTCAGAGCCTCTCAGCTTTCAGACCTTGCTATTCTCCTGTTCAGAAAAGACTGGGTATACCTTTAGTTTTTGCCTTTTTTCTCCCAGTATATCT
>VZTN01006703.1:80449-108771 GCA_013400515.1 Erpornis zantholeuca | reverse complement strand
CTGTGAAAAAATGTGTTTCATTACTTGCATACCTACAAATAACGAGTAGAAACACTTTGAAATGAGGGTTTCAGGACATGAAAGCATTATAAAATATGCTTAAGTTTTACCTATGGATTTGATCAGATGCAACAGTGAGGTGNTTTTACCTATGGATTTGATCAGATGCAACAGTGAGGTGATACAACAACAACAACAACAACAACAACAACAATAAAAGAAGTAATTCAGTTTGGCCTCATGTTTTAAATATTGCAGAAAAAATACTTTTAGGAAAATTCCAATCTAAAAAGTATAACATGATCTAAATAAAAGCTGCTATAGGAAGTGAAATTGTGGGCTCAAGCACCACTTTTATTACATATTGCTGAGTATGGCAAGGACATCTAAATTTGAACAATGCAGACAAAGATTAGGCTGAGTCCCATGACACAGCCTCTGATATGACTTATATGATGTATTATATATGGTACAGCACATAGCAGGCACACTTACCTACCTATATATTTCTGCAGAAGTACAGGAATGAAAAGTACCATATCTTGGTTTTGGTTAAGACCAAAAAGGAGAAAATGTAACAGTTTTAAGTGCACGTGTTTAGAATGCAATTTTGCTTTTAAATGGCAATGATGTTAAAAACATTGTGTTCTGCTGAGGCATTAGGAGGGAGCAGCACAGACCTACAAATCCATGAGGGAATGATCCTGACCTTTTACACTAACCACGTTTTTGTGGCGGGAATTAATTACTGATAGGTTGCTAAAAACACCTGCTGCATTTAAATGTTTTGTGTTTCATCATTAAATTATGAAGTTGTGCTTTTCCTCTTGTCTGACATTCATTTCAAGCATATGTGATTCAAGCTTTCTAAGTCATAGATATTGGTTATGTGCTGCAGGCCCAGGTCCTCTGTACATATGGATTAAATTACATTTTGGGACAGTGACCAGATCTTAACTTTGATGTGGTGATCATCAGATGGGGGTTTTTTTTTGAACACAAAGGCTTGTAGTATACCTTAAACCATAAAAATCCTGTTTAGTGTTAAAGGTTTGAGATATTCCCAGCAGCATTCAAGAAGATGACATCTGAAGTGCTGATGATCAGAAATTATTATGAAACTGGAATTCTTGCTTTCCAAAGCAGTACCTCAGAAGAAAATCTGACAAACTGACTGCTAAGGATGGGCCTCATAAAATTCCTGAACTTCTTACACCAGCAGTTGCATGAATACCAGGTATTTACATTTAATTTATCTGCAGTGCTGTGTAACAATCCTGTGAACATTATTTTTTGATTCTTAATTGTCATTAGTTATGAGTTAATTTTATATTTTATTGGAAGAGGTTGTTTCCCTTCATAACTTTGATGTAGAATATTTAAAAAAACATTTTAAAGAAAATATGTTTTCCTTGAAAAATTTGTTAGTTCTGTTTTTTCTCACAGAAAGATATCATTAATCTCACTGAAGACAAAATTTTTACAGAGGGAAATAGATTTTATTAGACCCATGATGTAGCTAGAAAGAAAAAAAACCCCAGAGACAAGAGATTTTTTTTTTCTATTTTTATTTTTATTTGTCATTTCAGTCTTTTAAACAAGTCTTGTTGTTTTTGTTCTTGGCTAAAATTTATGTTTTATTTCTCAGGCACAACAAAGAAATATAAATTTGGAACCTTTATGCCATCAATCTTCATTTTATTGCTGCAAGTTCATTGAAATCTATGTTAATTACTCATCTTTTTCATCTTTTTGTTCCTTTTCTCTGCTCCACAATATTTCAAAATATCCTCGATATTAGAAATTTTATAAAGAGTAAATTGTCCTCACTCATTTTTCAACAAGAAAAATGTTTAACCCCACAGAATATTTTAAATTAAATTCAGTGGCAACAAAGAAAAAAAAATCAGTAAAGATAAAAAAAGATTTCTTAATGATTGAAAAAAAAAGGAACTGATCTACAGCAAATCATTCAGGGAAACTGTATGGAGGAAAATGGAAATATTTTATAAAATTAATTTCTTCATTAGCTTGTTTCATTTTTTACTGCAAAAGCTTCCAGCAAAAGCTTCCAGGTTTTGTTTTTATTTGAAAAACTGACTTGAGTCTCTGGAACTCTTCAAATCAGAGAAGAAATATTAATTAAGCTGAATTTATTTTCAGTGTAACTTACATATTTTCAAATATATTGATGATGATAAAATTCAGTCTATGCATTACTACTTCAAGCTATTCTTGCAAAACTGTCCAGTATTTTATGGCATCCTTACTTCTAAGTAGACAAATGCATCACCTGCACATATGTGGGCAGCAGTGAACCTAATTTTGGTGAACCTTCAACATTTTACAAATTGCGACTCTGTGAGAGAGTGTTAATTCCTCACTAGGGATATCCTTGAAGAACCCATACACCAATTTTGAAAACCTATGAGATACTCTGTACTTGCAAACAGAGTAAGTACAAAATTGTATTCATACCCACTAGGTGTGGGCTAGTTAGCTATTGTAATGGTCATCTCAAATATGACTGCTGCTTTGTTACATAAAGGTAAAGCAGGCAAGAGGAACACTTACGAACTGAAACTTTCTGAAAAGATAGAAAATCTTGGGCAATTACATCTTCTGAGACTGTATTTCATCTAGGCAGTGGATCTCACGGCAGTGAGACCACAATGCAGACCAAATATGATCCGATATGATCTATGTATTAATATGCAGAAATCATAAAACTTCATTGTCAGTGGTCTACAGCTGCATCATGCTTTGTATGTACATACATCTAAAAGTCACTGTAATTGGATATGAATTTCTCGTGGCTCAGTTTGTCTGACTCATAAAGGTCACGACTCAAGACGTTTGGCAGAATGACATTTGGAGGGAAAAGGAACCATTTGTTATGGAAAGCAAAAAGAGATAAACAGGAATACAGAATAGAGCATTAAATGTCAAGCACTTCAACACCATGCCACTTTTCATGTTTTTTAGGTTGAAGTATTTACATAAAAATTCTTAACACAGTTTGGAGAAGTGGCTCAACAGTAGACAAAGAGATAAGGTGTAGTTAGAAATAAATATTGGAGAAGAGTCTACGTTTACTATCATCGCACAAGAAGACGTAAACCCCAAAATCAGTGTTACCACTGACAGGGGAGAAGAAGGAGAGAAGAGAGTGTGCCCCATGTCGTGTTCCTCTGCCAGGACATTAGCAGTTGGCTAAGGCAGCAGGAAGTGCAGCACCAAGGTTTTTTCTGATTTTTCAACCAATGCATCACAGCCAAGGAACCAGACAGATGAGATGACAGACAGTCACCAGAACTGTGATTTCAACCAGGCACTCTAAATTCATGCTTCCCCACCATGAACTGTTGTAAGGAGAGAAGTGTTCAAGACCTTCTTTTTTATTGGGTTTGAGCCTAAGCCATACACAGCATTTGCTGCCTGGGAGAATGCAAAGTTCTCTGCACAAAAGCCCAGTTATTATACAGTAGACCTAGAGGAGAATTCCAAATGAAAGCACCTAGTCTGCTCTAAGTGGCATATTGCCATATTTAAATTCAAAATTTATTTTATACTGGTATTACAATCCTGACTTGATATTAGCCAAATCTGAAGTGTAAAATCCTGGTTTCACTGGTAGCAATATTAATTTCATTATTGCCTTTACTGAGGCTAAATTTCAGCTGATGTGTAGTGACTTGGTGAACCCATGATGATTTGCACCAGTTGAGGATTTGGCCCAGATTTGCTGGGCACTGCCGGGCTTTGCCCTATGGACACTTGCCCACTGGGAATAAGGTTAACCATTAGCTTAATTTACTGGCAAAACTGTATACATCAAAAGGTCAGAACTCCCTGTCAGGACTAGCTCTAACTGAATTTCAGAGACTGCTGTAAAAGTACCTTAATGAAATGCAGAAGACAATACAGTATCCCAGGAGTCACTTTACAGCAAAGGAGAATATACGACACTCATATCAAAGAACATATGATAGATTATTCTTCCCTCCATTATTGCTATGGTTTACATTTTTGTAGTAGTTTCAGACATAACACTGAGCATTACTTCATTCAGTTTTGAGGCCATATTTTAAGAGCAACTGTATGAGATACAGTCCCAAGCCCTTTGTACAGATAATTTGATACCAAATAGATTGAGCATTTCTTTTAAGAATTCAGCCTGACCTTTGGATAAACCTTGATCAGCACTTAGGAATATGTTATATTTTCATCACTTAGAACAACTGAAGTAGGATGACCAACCTTTTGCTCAAATAAAATGTACTCACTCCACTAACAGAAATTGTTTCCCCATCCAGAATGTCTCTGATCCACTAAATGCAAAAGCTTCCAGCTCTTGCTGCTTCCCTTATTCCTCCATTTGAACCATAAGGAACCATGTAGAGCAGTGGAGGAGCAGTACTTCATTTCTAATAGTCTGCATTGCCCATGCCATTGCAGCATTTACCCCATTTATCCTATGAAATGCATGACAATTGTGTTTTACCTAGAAAATTTCTTTTCTGTTAAAAAATCGTTGGCGTTCATTGCTTCTGGCTCAGATTGAATTATGAGTTGAAGGCTGAATGTCTTAGCTGAAGGCATTTAAGTTTGAGGGTTAAAGGCAAGAGAAAAAAATCTTTATAGGGGACATTACATCTCCCTTATGTTGTTTCTGCCTTTCTTGTATATATCCATAGTAGCCCCAAAAGTCCAGGTAGATTCACCAGATAAGACACCTTTCTGGCCTTCCTGCAGGCTCCATGAGTGTCCAAGGCCAGCTGAATCCCTCAGAGGAGAGGCTGAGGGTTATTTTTGTACATATTGGTACACAATGTGGTACACATTTTGGTATATACAGACTGTCTGAAAGTGTGCCTCTGGGCACCTCTGCTTCCATTCTGGCATCTTCCCAAAGCTCACTAACTGCAAGAGAGGCAGGATTTGTGGCACAGTGTGTGCTTTAGAAGTGCTCCTTCTCTGTACATGAAGGATGAAATTCATTTAATAACTCAGAGAATCTAAATATTTTTTCTTTTTGGAACAAAGGACAAAATGTACCCAAAAATGTGAACCATATAATTTAATTAAACTATTAAGTGCACATCATAGCTCTTAAATATCAAAAGCAATGAAGAAAAAACATACCGGGTAGCATCAGTCCATATTTATAAGTTACTTTTGGGCTCTGGTGTGATACTGTAGGAATTGCAGTTGTCTGAACTGTAAAATAAAATGCCAGTGATTGCCATCCAAAAGACTGGCTTTAATCCAAAGCATTGTGGCAGAAACAATGTTGTTATTCTGTATTTGCAGAATAGGAAAACTTTGCAAAACCTTAAATGCCACTGCAAATGCTGACTTTTAATGTGCATTTCGACAACAGAACAGATAATTATGTACACAACAGGAAAAACAGTACAGATACTAATTCTAGAAGAAGGAAGTGAGAAACATCATAAATATATGCAAAGGTAGGACAGAAAGTGCTTGAGTATTTAACTGTGATATGCAGTTTCTTTTCACAATGTATGTTTGAGGAAAGATTGACAAAAGGAATAATGTAAGTTCTGAATATAGACACTATATGTAGGTTTCAAAGATTATTATGAGTAGATCTATTAACCTGGCTGGAAAAGAATATAAAATACAGCATGAAATAGCTGGAAATAGCATGTGGTGAAGTGCTCTAGAGGAAATATGAAGAGACCAATTATCACTGTACCCGCAACAAGATCTACAGAACAAGAGCACAACTATTTCAGGCAATTCTTACATCTTTATTTTATGTTGAAGTATATAAAACTAGAAAGCTAGATGTTGGCTATAAGAAGAGAATAAAGGAACACATCACATCAAAAACTTTTCAGTTTGATAGGAAATTTCCCTTGATGTGCAGAAACCACTGATGGATATGAATAATTAGACCAGAAAACCTGGAGTGCAAAAAGCAAAAACTTTAATTCCATCATGGGTTTCAACCTCAAGCTATGATAGCTGTAACATACAGTACTGTTTCCATCGGAAGATACTGAGTCCTTCCAAAAGCAGAATCCATGAGCCCTCCTAAATACTACAGAAGCCAACTGAAAAGTCTTAGTGTAATAAATGGCTGCAATGCTGATGCTATCCTTGACACTCAGGTAATAAGTAAGGTAAGTAATCAACAGATTAATAGTTTTTTCACATCCTTCTCAGAAAGGTTGTCCAGAGTAAAGAACCATTATTGTTCTCGTACAAACGGCAATCCAAAGCACAGACAGAACATCACATCTAATTATGGCTGCACAGTAAATCTGAAACATATTTGGGAGCAGAGCATGAGGTTACTAACTCCCAGGCTGGGATTATATCCGCATAAAGACATTACCCTTGGCTGAGATCATATTACTAAGTTACACTGTACGAACAGAATTGGAATGGTAGCCATCAGACAACCATTATGTTTGTACAACACTCGAATTTATAGGATCTGGTCTAAATCTTCTTTATGGACTTGAAATAGTGAAGTTAGTGGAGTCCCAGTGGAGCCTGTGAAAATGCTGTTAGATCAGAACATAGCAGAGAACCATGACATATGTGCTTGAGGTAAAAAACAGCTTTCTAAAGTAATATAGGATGAAAGAATAATTTGTTGCAGAATGAATTCTCTCAGAGAATTTTTTGATTGACTGGAATGATTCCAAAACAGCAAAGCTTTTTATTCTGTGACAAAAACAAAAAATCCGGCCATAAAGCTTTCATTAAGAATTTCACTATTATTTGTTATATAATTTAACATGCATTGCACTTTAATATCATGCTCTTTGATACTCTTCTGTCAGGCAAAAGTTACAGTGTTGCAGCAAACAAAAAAGGGCCTTGAAACCAACACCAAAATCTTATATGCACTCATTTCAAGCCTAAACTCCCACTTCAGCATGCAGAACTTTTCAGACTGCACCTGCAGTCCAGTGGAAAAAAAAAAACCAGGCTATAGCAGGTTCAACCAAGGCAAAGATCAGCTGAAATTCAGCAAAGGCAAATGAAATTTTTTTCCCTGCACCTGAGGAAGAACAACCTCCTGCACCAGTACAGGGTGGGGGCTGACCTGGAAAGCAGCTCTGTGGAGAAGGACCTGGGGGTCCTGGTGGATAACAAGCTGTCCATGAGCCAGCAGTGTCTCCCTGTGACCAAGAAGGTCAATGAGATCCTGGGGGGCATTAGGAAGAGCATTGCCAGCAGGGAGGTGATCCTGCCCCTCTGCTCAGCCCTGGTGAGGCCACATCTGGAGTGCAGTGTCCAGCTCTGGGCTCCTGAGGACAAGAGCGACATGGAGCTCCTGGAGCAGGTCCAAAGGAAGGCAACAAAGATGATTGGAGCCTCTTATCAGGAAAGGCTAGAGAGTCAGACCTGTTCAGCCTCAAGAAGAGACAACTGAAAGCGAACCTCATCACTATGCAGAAGTATCTGCAGGGAAGGTGTCCAGGGCTTAGAGCCAGGCTCTTCTCAGTTATGCCAAGCAACAGGACAAAAGGCAATGGGCAGAAACTGAATCACAGGAAGTTCCACCAGAATGTGAGGAAGAACCTCTCTACTGTGTAGGTAGCCAAACACAGGTTGCCCAGAGAGGATGTTGAATCTCCTTTACTGGAGATATTCAAGAACCATCTGGATGGAATTCTGTGCAATGTGCTCTGGGATGACCCTGCTGGAGCAGGGATGCTGGACCACATGACTCACAGTGGTCCCTTCCCACATGGTCTATTTTGTGATTCCATCATTCTGTACCAAATATTTTCATCAAGTAGTGGATGACACCAAGCTGGGTTGTGTAGTTGGTATGCTGGAGGGAAGGGATGCCATCCAGAGGGACCTTGACAAGCGGGTCAGCATGAACCTCAGGAAATTCAACAAGGCCAAGTGCGAGGGTCAGGGCAATGACCAGCATAGACTGGGTGATGATAGGATTGAGAGCATCCCTGCAGAGGACCTGGGGATACTGTTGGATGAAAAATTGGACAGTAGTTGTCTATTGGTTTGGCTTGGCAAGATATGGCATCGTGGGGAAGCAGGGGTGATTTCTGTGAGAAAATGCCAGAAGCTTTGCCCATGTCTGAGAGAGCCAAAGCCAGCCATCTCCAAGATGGCCCTGCCACTGTCCAAGGCCAAGTCCATCAGTGACAGCAGAAGCATGTCTGGGATAACATATGTAAGAAGCTGACTAAGCCCACTGTGCAACAGCAGGTGGGAGATGGTAATGGGAACACATGAGAGAAACAGCCCTGCAGGCACCAAGGTCAATGAAGAATTGTGGAGACAGGACATGGGGCAGCAGTTTTAGACTGAAACAGGGTAGGTTTAGATTAGACACAAGGGAAAAAATTGGTGGCAAGAAATTGGAATGAGTTTCCCAGGGAGTTGTGGATGCCCCATCCTTGGAAATGTCCAAGGCCAGAGTCCATGGGGCTTTGAGCAAACTGGTGTAGTTGATGGTGCCCCTGCCCATGGCGGGGGCTGGTCTAGCTGACCTTTAAAGGCCCCTTCCAAACAAACCATTCCATGGTTCTGTGAAGTGGTGACTGTAACACCACCAGAAAAAATAACAGAGAAGCCTGGCCCTTCTGTGAGTGTTTGGAATGTATTTCAATAGATTGATGATGAGACTGAAACAGAAATTATCTCACAGGTCTTGTTCATCATCTGTTTCTCAAGAAAATTTCTTCTCTACTCCCCCTTGTGCTATAATTTTACTTTAATCAATAAACCCATATAAACTGCACTTTGTAGCTCTTCATATTAACCATCTTGTCATAAATAGCTTACAAGAAAGAAACTATGTTACAATTTTTTTCCCCGACTGTAAATCTGTCACCTTTCTCAATACTATCACACTGAAGTAAGGAGACCCAGGAACCCATGAATGAACATATTAATTCATAAAACCCAATCATGTTAATTATGAAGGATGAATGATGAGGCAATTTCATCATTTGTAGCCCAATTCCCTATTTTTTAATGGAATCTCAATATACTTCTAAGGTAAAATGCTTAAAATGAACTTCAGATTTAAAGCATCATTTTAGACTCTGAATTTATATTGAAAGATGTGACTGAAGGCTGACTGCTTTTTAAAAAAAGATAATGCAGTTATCATTATAAGCAAAATTCTTTCTGACTTTAACATTTTGTAATTTCTTTCTAAATAATTAAAGCAATAAAGTAAAAATATATAACTCCCACTGTTTTGAACATTTTAATTTTCTTCATAAATGGATAGCTGAAATGACACCTTGGTTAATTGACACTTCTGAATTAACATAATTAATTAGAAATATAACAATCAGGAGAGTGGGTTGGATTTTTAATCTAATTTTTAGTAATGACTGATTTTTCTAAAGTAAAATAAGTAACATTTTTTGGTTAGCTTCTTGCAGGTGAAGTCATTGATGATCTGAAGTTTAGAGCTTTAGATGGTTGGTTTAAATTTTTGAGTTCTGCATTGGAAAGTCCAATTGTTGAATTCTATTTTGTATTTTTTGAAAAAATATGGAGATGAGATAGAAAGATATGATAGGAAAAGACTTATTATTTGACTATCATTTTTACATTAAATATATAAAATGTATTTAAAAAGCAGGGAAAATGTTTAATGTAAAAGACTATATTGTAGTGGGAATGTGGTGAGTTGACCTTGGGTAGCTGCCAGACACCCACCCAGATGTTCTCACTCCATTCCTTAATCGAACCGGGCACAGGGTGGTAATAAGCTAAAAACACTCATGGGTGAAGATAAAGACATGGAGATCACTCACCAGTTAGTGTCACAAGCAAAAATCTCAACTTGGGGAAAACTTAATTCCTCGACAATTAAAAGTTTAACCAGATGATGAGATGCAAAAAGTAAAACACCTTCCTCCCAGGCAGTTTTTTCGCCAGATGCAACTTTACTCCCCCATTCCCAACCCCTTGACTTCCTCGCTCGTCAAGTTTTGCAGGGAATAGGGGGAATGGAGATGGAGACTGTAATCAGTACATAATGGTTCTTGTCTGCTGTTTCTTCCTCTTCACACTTTTCCCTTGTTCAGAATGGCTCCTCTCCATGGGCTGCAGTCCCTCAGGATAAAACCTGCTCCGACATTGGGTCCTCCATGGGCTGCAGTGTGAATATATGCTCCAGCATGGTTACACAGGCCACAAGGGAATGTGCTCCAGTACCTGGAGTACCTTTTTCTCCTCCTTTTTCTCTGACCTTGGTGTTTGCAGGATTATTGCTCATGCTTTTTTTTTTTTCCTCACTCCTCACCACTGAGTGGTGTTTCGCTCTTCATTAAATGTGCTTTGCCAAGGGCACCACCAGCTGGGCTGATGGGTCCAGCGCAGTCCTCTGGTTGGTCTGTTACAGATACAGCTGGAAACAGATGGGGCAGCCCCTGGTCTCCTCACAGAGGCCACCCTTGCATCTCCCTTCCTGCTACCAAAACCTTGGGACCTACACCTGATACACCCTAACATTGGAAGGATGCCCTTACATCCTTACATCTTCTATTTAAAACATGTACAAATGCATTTTCAGGAAAACCCAAAAACAAAAGCCAGGAAGGAGGTACTGAAAAAGTGTACTACTATGAATGCTTCAGGAAAAAAAAGATAAAAGAGGATGGCATTGTTATGATCTGCAAGAACGTAAAATGCTTCTGGAACAAAGAACAAGACAATCAGTTCTCCATGCCTAGGGAGGATGGAAACTGAATTAATGGGTTTGAATTACATCTTGGAAGATTTAAGATAGATATTATGTAAAACTTTCTAATGACATGGATCATGACACACTCAAACAGATTGCCTGAAGAGCTTTTAGAGTTTCAGTCACTGGAAATCTCTAAGGATGGGTTAGGTAAGCATCTATCAGAGCTGACAGGTACAGTTGATTTTGCCTGTAGGCAAAAGCATAGAGTAGATGACCTCCTGAGGTCTCTTTCAGACTGTTTTTCTCTCATTCTGTGATAGGCACTGATGTAGCCTACAAGTACACACATGACTTCAATAGGGGTATTTATAAAAGAAAGCACTTCTCAGAAAGACATTTGCAGAGATGTCTGTTTTTCAGAAAGTAAGGAGGTATGCATAAAAGGAGTAGAGCTCCTGGCTGAAAAATGCAATCCACAGATCTTTTTCTGATAAAAAAAAAACAAATAGATTTTCTCAAGACTACAGGTGACAGTTGGGTTTGAATTTTCAAGTTGTGCCTAGGAAGCCACACTGCCTCCCTCACCATTATAAGCAGAGCAAAATACTGAAACACATTTAAATGTCTATCTTCTATATGTTTGCAACGTATGACTTTTGTAGAGATAAACACTTTAGTAATGGGCATTTAACTTACACTCAGAAGGTGGTGTATCTTTGCCTGGGTAACTGCCCACGATTTATCTGCATGGAAATCTCTAAGGACAGGTTAGGTGAGCATCTATCAGAGTTGGCACGTACAGCTGATTTTGCCCACAGGCAAAAGCATAGAGTTGATGACCTTCTGAAGTCTCTTTCAGACTGTTTTCCTCTCATTCTGTGATAGGCACTGATTTAGTCTACAAATACACTCATAACTTCAATAGTTCTTATAATAACTTCCTTATTATAAGAAACTTGGAGTTCTTTCACTGAGTAATCTGACCAAATACCTGCAGTTACAGATATTTGCACATCTACACTTCCTTTGCAATCAGTGGAGAGAAACAGGCACATTGTTCAGCTCATTTATTTTCAATGTTGCCTTTAGGATGAGATGAGTTGTGCCCTGGCATTACTTCTTTTTTTCCAATGGCCATGAAGAAAACCAGAAACGAAGAGCTGAAAAATTAGACCTATGTATTAAACAGGTAAGTGAATGAATATTTTGGATAGATTTTCACATTGTATATCATCACTTCTCTTCTCACAACTTCTGTGGAATAGGAAGAACTGTTGTTTTCTTTGTGAGGACATGGAAATGAAGCACAGAACAGTTACAAGAATTGCCCAAGGTCACACCACAAAATTCAGAAGTGAAGCCTGAGTCTAAGTTTTTAAAGTCTCTGACTGTTTCATGAAAATTTTTTTAATGTAACAAAAATTAATTTTTTAATGAAGGATGTGTTTCTAAGACAGTCATCATCACAAGTCTGTTGCTGTTGCTGTTCTTGATTTATCCTTCGAAAGAGACACTAATTTCCTTAGCTAGATTATTAAATGAAAAAAAAAAAGAAAACGGGGAAAAAGGAAATCGCTGTGTGTGAGAAGGAGTGAGAAGACTTTATAATTAGGATGCTGCAAAACATTTGAAGATTACATAATAGAAAATTGTCTGGTGGTACAAGGATGGCAAATCTGCAAAAATATACATCTTCAGAATGAGCATAATCTTACAAACATCCATATGGTAAAACATTCTTTTTTTTCTGATCTGCAAATGAATAAATTATCTTCCAGGCTAAAATGCATATACAAACACACACTTGTATTCAAGTATTATATGTGTATTCATACTTACATGATAAATTTATAAGCATTTCTTTGTTTTCACTAGTTCAATCCAAGGATGGATCCCAGTGTTTTCTTCAGGACACAACTGTTTTCTTCAGAATATCTAGTGAAAAGGAAACAGAAGTTTGGAATGCTAGAGTTGATAAATGCTAGTTCTTTAAGTATTTTTTGATCAAGAAGAATTGCCAAGTGTATTTGTATGGGGAAAATCATGGTTTATCTTCAGCTATGTGACAAGTGGTATTGGTCCTACCAGAGAAGGTACCCAAGGCAATAATCCTTAAGAAAGTTTTTTAGCTTCTAACTTCTCATGAAATTCAACAGGCCTTGTTGTCCACAGTTTGTCACAAATATTTGAGGTAAAATCCTGGTCCCCTTGGAGAAGAATACCTACAACCTCTTGGAATGGACAAAAGAAACATTTCCTTCTTGGTTTGGGTAGAAGTTAGAGTTCTAGAAGCTAATGTCTGAAATGTATATTTATTTCTGGAAATGGAGAGCTGGGCAGGGAAAGGAGGAAAGAAATAAGAGAAAATAGCTTTCCTATGGTGAAGGAAAAGCATGCAACAAAGAATCTCTAGGACAAGATATTCTCCAAAACTATTTCTGCATACAGTCAACTCTTATATTAAATTAATTATCTTATACTGGGTATAAATCTCACCTGAGATAATATACCCTGCTTCTCCATACACAGAGACTTCAAAGAGCATCAGATATAATCCCCTGGTAATTCTGACCATTTAATGTTTACTGTGTTCCTTGATCTAGGTGGAAAGATCCTGTAATGTGTGAAGAAGGACAAATCAGAAATATTATTGAATGCTTCTGAATAATCTGTAAAATGATACTTCTAAGGTTCTTAAAAATTTAGAGTTGGTATAGCTGGTTTTAAACTATCCAGCACATGAACCATCAGATCAAGGGTAAAGATGTCAATGACAAGAAGTGGCTTCAAAGCACAGGATATATTTTTTAATTGCTATATGTGAAACAAGACATCCATTAGCAGCAATATTTTATTCAGACTACAAGATCTTACCCAATAACAGTTGTGAGAAAGGTGTCTGGCTATATGCAAATATTAATTCATCTTTTCAGCAAAACTAAAGACATAGGACCAAGGAAAGCTGCATTAAGCTTCCTCATGTTAGTAGTTCTGGGAACAAATCTGGGCTGTAGCTGGAACAAGCCCTCAGTGAAGTGCAGATGGTGTCTCTGTGATGTGGTCTTTAAATGTGTTACACAGTGATTTCAGCCCCTAGTTTTTCTTCTAACACGACATATGTGAACTTTTTATGCATTCTCAGTGAGCTAAGGCAAACTATATTTGCCTGGTAAGCTCCATGCAGAAGTCCTCCACAGAGGAGGAAATTTGTTCTGCTCTGTACAGAAAGAACAGTTTGCTCCAGTATATTGTCCTCCATCGAAATAATAATTTAAGAATAACTGTAAAGGATATTAGTCATTCTTGAACAGTCGTGTTTTAACTTACCCAGTTGAAAATCCAACTAATTTAATTCACAAGCTTTTTCTAAAGTATGGCAAGATGGAATTATAAAATATCTATGCTTTCATTAAAATCCACTTCTTGTTGATAAATACTATGATATGCCTAAACTGGCAAAATCAATACAGATTCAATGATATATATCAACAAATGTAAAGACCACAGGAAATAAAACAGTGGAAATTCACATTTTCCTTTAATTTTTGCAGATTCTTCCTTTGATACAGAAGTTTAGAACAGATTTGCAGATTACTCTTATCATTTTTCAGTGAGTTTTCTGCAGACAGATTCTTACCCATGCTATGTTTTATACATGCCAGATGACGTGGCAAGAGGAGGCCCTGCAGCATGTAACTCGTGGCCACATGGCTGGCAGGCAGGGAGGCTGGGACCCAGGGGTTGGTGTTCTGATGCATTAGTGCTCCTGAAAATTGAAGCACAACAGGCATGTCAGTCTAGAGTGGCACTAACGAAATCTTACATTTCATTACTACCTCTGCTTTCTATCATGGGGTTTACTTTGTCTTTTCTTTTTATACTTCTGGTTAAATATACCATTTAAAATATTAAATATCTTTTGCAAGGCTTTATCCTTACCCTTACACTTTGTATCACCAAAATAATCCTTTCTTCTTTTTATAAATTCCTCTTTTTATATCCACTGCAAGTCTGAAGATAGTTTAACTCTGTGAGTCCTGGGATGTGGTGTCCAATTGTTTCTTCTTTGCTTGGCCTGCAAATTCCAGATAGTTTGCTCTTTTGAGTTAATGTGCATGGCTTTTCTCTATCAAAGTCCTTAAACTCTCAGTCCAGTCATTGCCTCTAATCAGTTCTCACAATTACTTAAAGTTTGGCCTTTCACAATCAAAATCCTCACTTACAGGCACGCTTTTGTTTCATTTAAACCAGATCAGATGGGGATTATTAGATTCAAGGTTTTCTGCAGAAGGCTCCTTTATAATGTGACTCTTACCTTGTCACGTAGTTAATTTTACATCCATGTCTTATGACTCCTATTTAAAAGTATTTATTGAAGAGACAGGACAACGATTACAAAAAGAAATTTTAGATAATAATATATTATATGCTGTCGTCCTAGATTTCAGCCTTCTGATTGTTTTAAAAATCCGCTATAGAGATCTATAGAAATCCTATAAAGGCAATGAAAAATCAAACTCTTCTTTTCTTTTGCCCACATCCACCATGTGTATGTGTGCTCATTTTGTATCCTCTAACAACAATGTGCCATAAAGCTCCATCTAAACCCAATGGTATTATAATCATAAGTTCAAGAATTCCAAATTAGGAATTACAAAAACAAAAATTTCAAAAATCAAAATAATCCTATTATTTGTATGCATTTCTCATGATCATCATGCTAATGTATTTAGCTATGCAATCAAATCTCACTTAGGTTTTCCACAGGATTTCTCCCTCAGATGGTGCATAAAAACCACGAAGATGAAGCTGTCATCTTCTATTGGAAATATATACTTCTCAATTTTGAAAGAGCTGAATCATTCACTCAAATCTTTACACAAATATGTCACAGGAGTTGCAGAAATACTGTATTCCAGGCAACTGGCTCACTTCTCAGATTCAGTCACAGCAGTATATACCATTGTCACACACAGACTGAATCCTCTTGAGTTCAGTGGGGAGCAACATGCAAAGAAAAACTAATTAAATATCTCCAGTTTGGTGCAGCAAACTGGCGTGAGAACACCGCCCCAATATTTGCTAAAGTAGATGTGACTCATTCAAAACTCTCAAACAGTTTTAGGCTACACTGGTAGATGTTTCTCAGGAAAACCAAGGACCATGCAGACCATTATAGCTCCCCTTTCTGTGTATTTAGGACATTTTCCCAACAGTTCCATTTATGTCTAAATGGAAGTATATTCCAAATATTCTGAGTGTGAGACTCTTGAAGCCTTTCTTCAACAGTGTCAAAATGGCACTATTATTTAGCAGTTGCATAGATTTTTCATCTGTCCATTTCCAATAATATTTTGGAGATGGAAAGGCTTAGGAAACATAGAAAGAAACTGTATGTCTGAATGTAAAAATAAATTGACTACTCCAAATTGAATACTTTAAAATAAAAAGCTTCCCTCAGATGGAAGGGAAACAAACTTTTTATTTTATAATCTGATTTTGCCACTCACTTTCACATTGACTAGGCTTACTTTAAATTAACTAGGTAAATTAGGGAATGTGGGCTAATTTACTCAATTCTGAAAAAATAACCTTCAGTTAAATTTATAGGCTTTTAGAATGGTTTGTCTCCTAAATTGTCATGCAGCCTTTTAACACAATGTAATTTCTCACTAGGAAGGGATCTAGCTTACTCAAAGTCATTACATTTTATTTTAAGAGGGTGAACACTATCACCTTTGTGGTGATGAGGTTATAAGAAAGGTAGGAAAACATAACGAAAGAGCTGTCAAAAACTATAATTTTCATAAAAGGGTTTTCTGCTGTTAAAACACACAGGTTGAATTGAGTTTTGTTATTTTGTCAGGAATGCCCTGGGCTAGAAGGACTGAAATGAAAAAGAAGATTTTATGTCATTTCTAATGAACATAAAACATTTTTTTTATTATTTGTAAAAATTAAGAACAATTCTTTGTATCCTGCCTTATAGAGCAATGAAGAAACTGTTGTGTTTTCTCATAATTTTATTTCTAACAAGCATGAAATACTACCTTTTAAGAAAATTACAATCTGCTTTTTTTTTTCTTCCTTGTATAGTTACCATGACAACGATAGAATTTTGGTAGGGATAAAAACATTTGACAAGCACATTATCTTTCTGCTTTAAAAGTCTTCATAGCAGTATAGGTGATCAGACAGGCATTATTAAACAAGGCTGAGATTTATACAAGTGTGAAAACTACACAAATAACTTGAGCAGGTCAGGAAAAATGTTATTTCCTGTCAAGACCATGATATAAAACAACAACAGAATTTGTCATTGCGGTAACAAACATCAAATTTGTGGTTATCTTTTTTATGGGTGTAGGTAGGGAAGGGTATTTTCAGCTATGGTGAATGGACCTGATACAAATGGGAAAAGGTGCCCAAAGAACAGCTCAACCAGGCCCAGTGCAATATCAGTCCCACTTCTCAATTAAATTAGAGAACTTTAAAGAGTAGTACAAACTCCAAACATTCTCTGAGGATCCTTATCTTGCTTCATCAAGATCACAAAGACATCAGAGATATCAGACATCAAGACATCTTTTCCTAGATATTAACACTATTAAACAGCTTTTGATAAGACCAAGGACAGGCTTTTTAAATCCCTGGCTTTCTAATTCAAATTGAAAATGTGGTACTTCAAAAAAGGGTTTCATTCTGATTTGGAAGTAAAACCAAACCTTAAAAAAATCTCCTAGAAACAGAAGTGTGGAAAACATATAATTTTGAGGTGAATTTTGCTTAGCTAAAATGAAAAAACAAGCTGTAGTAATAATTATTTTTTTGTTAATTTGGTAGATTTGCAAAATTTATCCTATGTGTTATTTTTATAGTTATTAGTTCATGGCATATCAGCAGCAGCATATTCACCTACAGCACTCCTACTGGCATGTGACAGTAAGAAAAAATATGGAAATATTTTATTATTCTTAAAATCAATCCCAAAACTGATTTTAGCCCTTTTCAAACACTGGTCCTCTTTTTTCCCCCTGTGTAAAAAACTTTGTTACAAACCCGAACAGGAGATTTTTTAATGTAAATATCAAACTGTTTCATGTTTTCTTTTCAAAGCAGTCTTTACCTAGAAAATTTTAGTTAAAATTAAATCTTTTAAAAACATTTCCATTCTATATTAAAAAAAATTTTTCAGTGGCATACGTTTAGCTGGAAGAATTCTCATCATTTCAGCCAGCTGCAAATAACTATTTGGTTTTGCTATTTAATTTGTATATGCAGTGTCATCATCTGTGTACAAAATGTTAGATACATTGGAATGTATGTAGTGGGAGAGCCACTACATTGCATTGCTATTTCACGATTAAGCTCTGACTACTTCAAACTCTGAATTAAATTTTCAGAGTTTTTGTAGGGAAAAAAGGGATTTCTTTTCTTAGCCAAGAAAAAATGGACAGTTCCTATAACTAATAGCTCTTGCTAGTGAAGGCCCAATGAGTACCCAATATCATAAGTACATACACTGATACTGTACCAGCTGCCAAACTTCATCTGCTCAGTGACATTTGTAAACACCAATCAGACAAATCAATCATGTTGCTTAAGACACACAGTACAAAATTAGCCTTGGAGATAATCAGAAGGAATTCTGCTTAGCAGCACAAGGGATGTATTTTTGACATTTGACAGGCTCATTTCACTTGTCTAGCTAAGCCATAATTAATTACTTCTTTTAGCCAAATTAGACCATCACAGCCCGGATGGCTGGACAAAAAGATGGCAAAAATCTTGTTGGATGGACAGGGTCAGGGAGAGGCAGCAGTGGGGAGCCCTCCTGTGACAAGAGGATACCATGGGGCTCTGCACCAGGACCTGTCAGGTTTAACAGCTTTATCAGTGGCCTGCAGGTGGTAATGGAGTGCACTTCCATCAAATCTGCAAGTGACCTCAACCTCAAATTTGGGAAAACAGTAAATGTGACTAAGGGCATCACCACCATCCAAAGGGACTCAGGCAGGATGGAGGAAGGGCCCAGCAGGAATCTCAAGAAAGAAAACAAGCACTGCACCTGAAAAGGAAGAATCCCAGGCACTGGGATGATGAGGACTGATAACTGGCACAGATCACCCAAGTGTTTTCTTAAAAGGACCTTGTATTTGAAGACAATGGAGGGTGCATATTAGTACTGATATCCCTGTTTATATTGTATTTGGTCACATCCTCTAACTTTTGGTATGACAGGAAGTAATACAACTTTCACCAGACTCTCTTCTTCCGAGTGGCTCAAGGAACAACACCATTGAAATTTATTACAAATACTTAATCATTTTTAGTACAATTTATAAAAGGTTGGGTATAGAGGCAAATAAATTGCTATGGATTTTCCTTCTATTAATTTCAAAATTAATTAACCTTGAAGAGAAAACTGTGAACAATAGTCTGAATTATTCTGCGTTTTAAATCTTAGAATTTGCAACACAGAGCAGTAAAATCCATAAAAAACAAATTTGAAGGATCAGCTTCTTCTTAATTGTTGTCATTTTTCATTCTGTCACTTTTGGTGCTATTTTAAGTTGGAGGACACAGTACACAACAACCTCTCAAGCACATCAAAAGGTTTCCTCTTAATTCAAGAGAACACAGAATGTTTTTATTCATCATGTCTTATTTTAACTATTTTGTGTTCAAAAATGTTATTGCAGACAATGAACAGGAATATTGAGACTTCATTATAATTAGCTAGATATGTTTAAAAAGGATCAATTAATTATGTTGTAGTCCTGGTATCTAGAATGATGTTTTCTTAAATAATTTATAAATAAATCTTAAAACATAAATGATATTAAAATTATACATTGATGCAAGTTGAGAACTGATCTTGTGTAATACACAACTGATGTTGTGTAATAGGCTGTGTGGTTGCTTAGGACTGAGGCTAATTAAAAAGAATTATTACAATTGGTCAGACTCCACACACATCCATTGATGGATTTTCAAGCCCCAGAGGGTTTTCACCTTGATAGGCCTGCTGCTCCTTGGCAAAAGCAATAATGGCAAGTATGGCAGCAAATTGAATCGATGAATGCATGGAAACAATTTTCATACACATATAAAAAGCAAATCTGATATTATTTTTTAGGTGATTAAAAATCTGATTGGCAATGTCAGAAGCACATCACTTGGCTTTCTGTGTGACTTTCTAACTAAAATTTGACATTCAGCAACAATGAGTGTAAAACATTTGTGTTATGTAGACTAGGAAAAAGACCATAATTATACTATCTCTAAAACTAATTGTAAATGAAAAATCATAAACAAGTCAATGAGTTTAGTGCTGTCTGTTCAGGACAGTGTTATTTAGTTTGTGGATTTGCAATTCGAAACATATAATAAAATCAATTCTTACAAAGTTTCCATATGACATGATTATTGACTCAAGTGATAAATAATATATACAGAATTCAGAATCACTCAGTAATCTGAATTCATTTTTAAACATCATGCATTTTAATGCTGCCATATGCAAGATTGTGCATCTAGGAACAGAGAAAGTAGGTCACACTCACAGACACAAATGTTTCTTGGAAAGCCTTTGTCTCTGAAGGCCTTTTGGGTTTGGGGAGCAACCAACTGAACATGAGCTCCCAGCAAAATACAGTGACTAAGACTACTGTAGCTCTTAATTATGTAAGTTGAAGACAAAGAAGACAGATTATAGATATTATATTTGACCTGTATGGTATTATTGACTCCATTACTAGAATCACATGTCCAATCCTATACATCCCAAAGTTGGAAAGTCTCTGAAAAAAACAGATTTACAGAATCTGCAATATAGCAACACTTCACAAAGAAATTTCAGTTTGGTTCCTATATAAAAGCAGTTAATTGTGGACTGCAAGGAACCTCCCTTATATCCCAGATTTAGCTTCAGATACATCTTAACCTATCTTCAGGTGGATTTCAACATGAAAGGAAATCTTCATCTATCCAAAAGGTGGAAAAAAGTTCAATGACTAAACACTAATAAACGCTGCAGTTAGGCTAGAAATATGGTACACATTCTTAATTTAAGACAACTACAGAAAAAGATTTCCCTAAAGATGCCTTTTACATTGTTTTCTCTCTGATACAAAGAGTGGTGCCTGTTTAAAAACATGCTCTAGTTCCATCAGAAGGGAAGTAAGGCATCTACAAAATGCAAGACAAAGAATTATGGTCTGTTTGAAATCAGATCAAATGACTGAAGTGACAAGAAGCTGCTGGGAATATGCCAGTAAGATATATTTTTATTGGAAAACTTATTTTTGCAAAGTAGTTGAAGACACGGATTTGGAATGAATGAAGCCTTGGATTTGCCCTATCTGTGAGACCCTGAAGAAGATGAGAGTCCCTGTGAGGAAGCAAGTATGTTATTCAACTAAAAGCATAGTTGCCTCTGACCTTTCTTTATGGGTATCTCAAGTACAATATTTCCCTAATCCATCTCATTTAGTCTTCTTTCTTTAGCATTGTGGATGAAACCTCATTCAAGATCATCACTTGGGCACCATCTTTGAGTCTAAGGGTTTGATCCCCAATTCTTGAAAAGTAAGTTTGTCTAAATCTGCATTCTTTGGTGCAATGTCCCTAATAGTCAGTCCTTTCTATGCATCCATGCAACTAAACTTCTATTATTTTTCATTCTAAACATTGTGACTTCTTTTCTCTGCTCTTGATATAATAGCAAATATTTATTTGCCAATAACAGAGGAAAAGGTGCTTTCCAAGATTTCTGTTTTAATCATCTTGTCACTCTGTATTTCTGAATTTGCTTCTCTTCTGCACTGCAGTATGACACAGAACTGCTTGTTTTAGTTCAACACTGAAAAACTCAATCCTTCCTAAAGACAACTGATGATGTCAGCAGTTCTTCATTTCCTTAATTTTAAAATAAGCACCTTTATGCTTTCTTTTATGTTTCTTATGCCTGGGAAGAATCTCACTAAAACTATCCCATCATTTTGCTCCAAACCCCTCCACAGATCTCACTGCTCTTGTGTTTCTCAGACAGATAATATGAGACTTCCCACATATTCAAAATTACCTAATTGGTTTCCTATGCTTCCTCAAAAATCTTTGGATAGACATCTATTGTCTCTTGCTTTACACACAAATGATGAGTTTTTTGGAACAGTAAATCATTACTTCCACTGTGACTGTTAACTGCACTACTAATATTCTTACTACCTGTTGCTGATTTCCCTCGTACAAGAGGAAATGGTGATACAGAAAATTCCTATTGAATTGCTCCTGGGAGAAAGAATTATTATAAGGACTCAATCTATGAATGAATAATATCAGCTTTATGAGAACAGAGATGGATTTCTGGATTTACTCACAGGCTTGACTTAGGACTATGCAAAATCCTACTTCTCAAAAGGAGCTGGAGAAGGTCATTAACTTCAGTGATCACATGAGGAAGGAATGATACAGACCACCCGTAAGACCCATGGGAAAAAAAGAGTTACTATGCAGTCCTCACCAAAGAAATAGAGTTGTATTCGAACCTTGAAGGTATTCAAAGCCATAAGAAAGTAAATCTCATCCTCCCATTCAAAGGCATGAGTGTTTGTCCTCAGATGGTATAAATGGCACAAATTAATTTCTGGCACAAATTAATTCTCTCAGTGTCTGCTCTGGCTTCCATTGTTTTACGTGAAGAAAGAAATGGTTTTGTGGAAGCGTCTTTCAAATTCCCTTAATTTTCCATGGTAATTTCCAATTGTCCCTTGAGCAGCAGCAAACTATAGGAGACATAGGCTGATTTCAAAGCTCAGAAAGAAGAACGAGGACTGGTGTCTAGCAGAGTTGTAGTCACTATAATTTCTTTGGTGAACTGTTGCTAGCAAGAAATCACAATCAAGAAATCACAGATGAATATATACACATATATTCCCTTCCTTGTGTAAATTAGTGAACTAAACATGCACTGTAGGTGGGACATGTAAATCTTTTAATCTCTGGCCATGAATTCATTAACAAAAAAATTGACCACTGATATTCAAAAACCCCACATATTTCAAACATAATTGTGCTTCTCTATTAAATAAGTTCTTCTAAAAAAATAGAACTTGCAGATGTCAGTGGAGACTATGGCAAGCAATTAGTTTTCAAGGTAAACATTTAAAGTGAACATTTTCATTTAAATTTCTTTTTGATTTTGGAAGTGCAATTGAAAATAGATTTGTTTGTTCAACTATTGTACTGTTCAAATCACAGAATGGTTGTGGTTGAAAGGTCATCTGGAAGTAATCTGGTCCAAATCCCCTGCCCAAGCAGGGACACTTACAGCCAGTTGACCAGGACCTGGTCCAGACACCTTTGGAGTATCTTCAAGGATGGAGACTCCATCCTGACCAGACAACCTCACTGGGGAACCTGCATCAGTGCTTGACCATACTCACAGGAAAAAAAGTGTTTCCTGATGTTCACAGGGAACCTCCTCGGTTTCAGTTTGTGTCCATTGCCTCTGGTCCTGTCACTGGACACCACTGAAAATAGCCAGTCTCCATTTTCTTTGCAGCCTCCCTTTGGATTTTATGTACATTAATTAAGGAGATCCCCCCTTGGCCTTCTCTTCTATAGCCCAGTCTCAGCTGTCTTTGCTGTCCCTCATAGGAGAGATGCTCCAGTTCCTTCAGCATCTTCAGGGCCCTTACCAGATGCTCTCCAGTATATCCTTATCTCTCTTGTGCTGAGGTGAGGGAAAGGATGACCACCCTGGATCTGCTTGCAGTACTTAGCCCTATGCAGACCAGAGTATCTTTCACCTTCTTTTCTGTCAGGGCATATTGCTGGCTCATATTCAACTCCCCCAGGAGCCCAAGGACCTTTTCCATCAAGCTGCTTTCCAGATAGGTGGCCCACAGCATTTATATCTGTGCGTGGAGCTGTTCCTCCCCAGGTACCAGGCTTTGTACTTCCCCTGTTGAACTTCATGAGGTTCCTGACATCCCATTTTTCCAGCCTGTTGAAGTCTCTCTGGATAGCAGCACAACACACTGGTGTATCAGCCACTCCTCCCTCTTTTGTGTCATCAGCAAACTTGTTGAGGGTACATTCTGCTTCACCAACCAGGTCATTAAAGAAGATGTTAAGAATTGAGGAAATGTGCCCGAAAATGTATTTCTGGATTAGCTGCTCCATCACCATCCCAGGGACTGAAGTAAAACTGCTTGGCCTGCAGTCTTTCTTCCCCTTTCTGAAGATAGGAGTCACATTTGCTTTTCTCCAGTCTTTGGGCATTTCTCCCAGTGAGTGATCACAGATTACTGGGAGTGGCCTCACAATGACATCCGCCAGCTGTCTCAACACTAGTGGGTGCATCTCGTCAGGGTCCATGGACTTACTCATCTCCAGTTTACTTATATGTTCACTGACCTGATCTTCTTCTGACAGGGCTACATCTTTCTTGCTTTAACCTTCCCCCTGGTCTTTGGAACATTCCTGAAGGCTGGTCATGATAATAAGGTCTGGAGCAAAGACAGGATTCAGTTTTACCAAGTCTCTTGTCTCATTAGGCAATAGGCCCACATTTTCCTTAGTCTTATATTTGCCTCCCATGTACTTATAGAAGCTTTTCTTATTCTTGAAGTCTCTTAGCAGATTCAATTCCATTTGGGCTTTAGCTTGATCCCTGGATGCTCGATGCTTCTGTATTCTTCCCACTTAATGGTCCTTGATTCCACCTTCTGTATGCTTCCATTCTGTGTCAGAGTATTGCTAGAAGCTCCTTGTTCATCCACAGAGTTCTCCTGGCATTTTTGCTTTCCTTTCTGCTCATTGGTATGGACTTTTTTTAAGCTTGGAGAAGGTGATCCTCAAATATTAAGTAAATTTTTTGGGTCCCTCTTCCCTCCAAGACCTTACCTCATAGGATTCTTCCAAACAGATCTTTGAAGAGAGTAAAGTCTACTCTGCTGAAGTCCTGGGCTTTGAACTCAGTTTTCTCCTCCTCCCTGCCCTCAGGATTTTGAACTCCATGGTCTCTGCCACCAAGTCTGCCCTTGACCCTCACATCCCAATGAGCCCCTCCATGTTGGTATGAAGCCCAGCAGATAATTTGTCCTTGTTGTCTCCTCTATCTCTTAGAGGAGGAAGTTATCAAAAACGCACTCCAGGTGCCTGGATTGCTCATGCCTTGTTGTCTTGTCCCTCCAGCCAATGTTGGGGTGATTGAGGATGCTCATTAGGACCAGGGCCTGAGAACTTGGGGCTGCTTCCATCTCTTTGTACAGGGCCTTGTCCACTTGCTTTTCCTATTCAGGTGGCCTATGGCAGACATCCCTATAATGTCACCTTTACCTGCCCCCTCATTAATCCTAACCCTTATGTGCTCATCTCCCTTCTCATCCATCCCCAGAATGAGGTCCACATACTCCGACCGCCCTCTCACATAATGGGCAACTCCCCCTCCTCATCCCACCCTTCATAAAAGACACACATTCTTCCACTGCAACACTCCAGTCACGGGAGCCCTCCCACCGTGTCTCCATGATCCTGACAAGATCGTGGTCCTGCAGCTGCAGCCAGATCTCTGACTCGTTGTCTTTACTCCCCATACTGCCTCCATCAGTACACAGGCACTTTGGAGAGGCATCCCTGCATCCTGACTTCCCAAAGAGGGTTTGGAGGATGGTGCTGCACCCAGAGTTACGACCATTTTTGACATAATAGAGTTAAAGCTAAAGAGAATTGAGTAATAAATGGCACATTAAGATAATTTGTTACAATAAACAAAATCTGTGAGCTAGAATACAGTGGTTTATATGAAAACAATAAATATTTTTAACATCAACAATATCTCCTTTATTTGTTTTCCTGAAATTAGAACTCGATGTTGGCAATTCCCTTTAGAGTAAGAAGCAATTCCTTAAGATGAAGCTGTCTTAATTCAGAATCATTCAAACCTTACTCATTAACCAGAACTAAAACGGCAGTGTCCGGTGGCTCTCGCCTCGCAATGCCAGCATGTGGCGCTGTCTCCTGCGAAAAAAACAGCCCCCGTTTGCAAAAAACCTCATTTGTACCTCGTCTGACTCCTCTGAAGCACAGGCAGGAAAACAATGAGGATATTTTTAGCATAGAAATAATACTCTTCACTCGCAAAAATTTGTTAGCATTAATTCTACTACTTCTAATACAAAAAGATTATTTAATGTAATTTATTGACAAAAAAAGAGTGAGCAAAACATATGACTGCAACCATATGTCTATTTATCTGGTTAAAGACCATAATTATATTCACAGGTTGGTTGAACTGTATACATAATTTATTTCCATTTTTCTTTATTCCGTGGCCAATTTATTAACATCTTTAAAATGAGTGTATTTACAAACTTGCATGCCTTCTCTTTTGGTCCAATAGATACTTAGTCCATAGTGGGTTTTAATTGCTTACTAAATTCTTGAGCTACCGAGCCTGTTTCATAATCTCCACGTAGGGGACAGGACCTGCGTGAACAGTTTTACTGGAAGTGAACAGCCAGTCTTTTGTGTGCTAACCAAGTCAGCCCTTACTGAGAAGGAATTCAGTGACTACACTGATGATCTCTGTAACCATGAATTTTCAGACAAAAGCAACCAAGGAAACTGTGTATTCACTAACTTTTTAATTATTAAGGGTTCTATTCCCTTTGCTAGACTTTACAAAACAAAAGAAGCAGGATTCATACCCTTTTACTTAAAGCTGAGGTTTACAATATATGACATAAAAGGCATTAGCACTAACACGGAGGGGATATATTGACTGAATTTTCTGGCCATTCTAGATTTGCATCTGATTTACAGAAATTACATATTTTTTCAGGCAGTCCTTATTATCTATAGTAAAAGTTCAATGCATTCAGTGTGCCTGCAAACACCATGATCAGTAAAGCAATTTTCTTTTTATGACTCAAAGAAAAAAGTTGCAAAATTTTTAGTCAATTATTTAAAAGTTTGTCAGCTAGACACTGGGAAGTTGTCAACTTAATACTGAGGACTGAATTGGGTCACCATTATTTGTAATAATATTGCTAAGACTGTGGATTTATTTCTGCATTTTTGTCATGTGCTGGTTTTACTTTGTAAATATAGAGACACTGGATCAAGCAAAGTAACCAGTTCTCAAGTGGTGAGGTATCAGTCAGAACTGGGAAAAGCATTTCTGAAACTCTTGCGACCTCTGCTCTGTACAAGAGGAAAGGTAATCATTCCAGTTGCAAAAATGAGGAAGGCTTCAGGAGATGTAGCAGAGACGGTCTTCCTTGATTAACCAGGCCATTTCCAAAACAGCCAGCAGAGTAAACAGTGCAAACAGCAGAGCAACTTCTGTGCCAGGACGTGGCAGGTGACCTTGCCTTTTGGCAGCTGCATTCCCTCAAGCATCCAAGGGCACAAACTGTCATCTCCTTTTGGTAACACTGGCAGGACTGAATCTGGCCTTCTGCCTTCTCTCAAGTGAAGATTTCTGACAGCTGACAAGAGAAACCATAAGCTGCAAAGTAGCATCTAACCTAAAATGTGCCTTGCTTTTTGTCATATTTGTATGTTAGCAACACTTGCGACGGGGACTCTTTTCTTAATCTGCACCTTTTATGTTAAAATAGTAAAACTATAGCTAGAATCCAATGGTAGAATTTAAGAAGTTATTTCCTAGCTGGGATGTAGCGATCCTTTTATACCTTGAATTTCTGATATATAACTGCACGAAAGGTGTATGCATACAGTTTGGTGAGAGTAATAACATTGGGGAATATGTTTTTATTTCACAGTCATATATATATATATAAGAACATTCATAGAAAAATTATAGTATTGTAGAATTAGTAGCAGCCAGAATGGTTAAAGATCTTGCTGACTTTCATGAGATTTTAGATGACTTTCCTGGTGAACACTTAACTTACACTAGAACTTGTTCCATTAATGATGAGTGCTGAAGTCTTTTTAATAAAGGGTTTGATAACCACACTAAACTACTACTTATAGTAGTAACTGAACTAGTATTAACTCCTGAAATGGCCTAGAAGTTACTTATTTAAGCTCATACAATCGTGGGATTTTCAAGTTCAAGAGGCTCAATCCACAAGCTCCGGTGAGGAATGATCCACTTGCTCTTTCTAGCAGCACATACTTGCAACGGGAGGAGTCCATGCAGCGTGTACAGGGAGAGGAATGTGGTAGGTAACCTCTGTGCTACATACTGCGGCGTGCACTCCGGCCCTGAAGCTGACGGCAGAGGGAAAGGATGTTAGGCTGATATTTACTGTAGGGGGGCCATTTTACAGCTCAAGGTGCTGTTTTCATCTTTGCAGCTATTACACAGAGGTATTTGGACTAACAACTCGTAGATTTTCATTTTTAAATAACTCTTCAGAGGTGCCTGTATGGGTTTCACCTTAGGACAAGCGCTCACCGCAGTGTTTCTCTGCAAGAACATCGAGTTTCAAAAAGTGATTTCCCTCCGTTCTTGCCTCCACATCCTTTTTTAAAATTGATTTTTAGAAGAAGAAATAAAAGAGACCTGACCAGGGTGCAAAGACTGGTTACCAGCGGTCCCGGCGCCCCGCCACCACGCCAGGGGCAGGCCGTGGGGCTCCGCAGGTGGCGGCGTGCGGGTCCGGTGGGGCTGCCC
>VZTN01006703.1:41726-70691 GCA_013400515.1 Erpornis zantholeuca | reverse complement strand
CACTGCAAACCTGGCCAAGGTAGTGAAACCTGTTTTTTCTGCCTGTAAGGGCTGCAATCTAGCTGTCATGGATCCTGTAGTAAGGTAATATGAGGGAAATAGGATTGCTTCAAAGCAAATCTCTCCTGTCCAGTCAGAAGTTGAGGCTAATGGTGAAGATTGAATGAGAATAATGTACTCATTTAGTCTAGTGCCAACATAGTTCAACCTTCCTTGCCATTCTTATGAGAATTTAGAAGCATAGTTCTGTTTTTCTTTTTTTAATGGATTACTCTTTAGGGAAATTATCTTCACAGTAATTTATATTAAAAAAAAAAAAAGAAAAGCAATCTCAGTTCATGTACATGAATGTGATAGTACATGGCTAGTGATTTAGGCCATGAGCATAGGGCAATACATCATTTGTATTTAACTGATCGTGTTGTTTAACTGCTAATGACTGGAACGTTCCAGTCAGGCCTCAAGGCATTTTTGGACCTAGACACTACAAATTCATTTTTTGACCTCAGTGCTGAGAGACTTTGGGTTTCCTTTGAATTTAGCACATGGCTGAACAGATATGTGAAGCAGCAAATAGTGAGGAAAGGGTGATAACGATGTATTATTACGATGATCACTAATACAGTGCCTATTTGTCATTTTCTTCCCCAGAATTTGTATCCCTATGTAGAAATTACTTCAACAATGTAGCTTTTTTTTTCTTTTTCAATTAGGTGATGGTTGTAGCTCTTTTGACAACAATAAAATCATATTACTGTGTAACTACAACTAGACAATAATGAATCACACCATTATCTGTCCCTATTTTAATTATATGTTGACACTTAATTTGTACCTAACAATTTTGGAAAAGGAACTGGAATTAAAAGAGCTTGAGGCTTTCTTCTGTTTTGAGATTTCTTTCTATGCAACTGTGAACTGAGATCAAGAATTAGCCAATCATTGGTCAGTCAGTCTGGATATGCAGTAGGTGGAAGAAACATTTGGGATTAGACAAATTGACACAAAGATGTAAAAATAATCCAATTAATGAAGAATGTGTCACTTCATATTGTACTTAGTAGCAGCTATGGGACATGTTTGTCAGAATAAATAAGAAAAGAAGATGCAGATTTTTGCAGCTGGGAGCTTATTATTGGATATTTTCTTTGAGTTAAAAAGTTGAATAAACAATGTGAAATATAGTAGGCTTTTGGTAAGTTTCATGGGTTTTCTGTCCAGTGGATCCTCACAGACCAAGTGGAGTAGGAATGCATACATGCTGCACATGCAGCATATTAGTTCATCTTGTAAAAGATTTAGTTTATTCATAGATTCACACAGCACTGAAGCCAAAATTTTCAGTGGCAATAGCAACAGTGCAACAGCAAATAATAATTATTTCAGGTCTTCTTCCTGTGTTCAAAACTGTCCTTATGTAGAAAAAAAGAGCAGCATGTGAAGTAAACTTGAAAGTTACATTTAACTTCAACTGGTTTCCAAATTGTAGAAAAAAGTGAACATCTACAGTTTCCTAAAGGATATTCTGGCTGCCTTTGTTTTGGAATAGAAAACATGACTTGGTTAGTTTAAAGACTGAAGAGCTTTACACATTAATGTAGGGTAAGCTCATGTTGTTTTCTTTAGCTGGAGATCTTTCAGACTTCTGACTGATGCTCATTGGTTCTTTCATTTATATAATTAGTAGTTTAAGACAGGATTTTTCTGGAGCTTTCGTTTCTGGCCTGAGTCTGATATCCCTACTCCTGATTGTAATGTATCCAATGGTTTCAATGGAAATAAGCTTAGGCCAGTGAAAATATTCTAGAAATATCTTTTTAGAGTTTATAGATAAAAACAAGAAAGTTTTCAGTACACTGTTTAAAGATGATTAACTTGAATTTGTTAAATAGCATCTTATTGTATCACGACATCTTTTTTTACAATTCAGAGTGGTAGTAAATAATACTATACCACTAGGATAAAGTAAAACTGAATTGCCAGTTATATACTAGATGTAAAGCACCTTAAAATATATTTGGAAGATACTCTTTCAGATGGCAAGGGAAGGTGGAAGCAATTTAATGTAACCAGAGCTAAGTACCACTAAAGACAGTAGACAGATTTTTTTAGAACATGAGATATTGCCCATTTTCTCGCTGTTACTCCATGTATCCAGGTGCCCTCAGGGATTCCAAAGTATCCCTGTAAGTTTCACCAACAGGCATGGCTTGTTCTCTTAATAATAGGAGCAGATGTCAAATTTTTATGCCTCTAAGATGCTTAGTCATACCTAGTAGATCCATCTGGTATAGATCGAGCCTCAGTTAACTTGTTCTCACCCATGAACTTCCCACTGAGAAAGTAAATTGAGCAGAGCTCCTCAGTCCAATGAAAAAGGAACTTGAATATTATCAATCTAACCCCTTCACTGTCTTTCTTTCTTAATTGCTTTATGCAGGTGAGAAGGCTACTAAAATGGAAGAAAACTTTATAATTGGGATAGAATTCCTGGAGCATACCACCAGTATCAGATTCTTTCCAAAGAGGAAAAAACTGAAATTTCGTCAGTTCTGCAAAAAAAGATGATTTAAGCAAGAGAAACAAAATCTTAATATAAAATGCTTGTTGATCGTTATATACAACTGGTATTAACTGCAGTTGCCCACATTTTATGAGCTTAAGGATATATATTACAATGGTTTTCTTTTGTGACTGTTGACTTAGATTAAAGATATAAAAGCTTCAGAGCTGGTATGATCCTTGCAGTGGAATTCTGTGAAATTCCATATCCAATTGTTTACATTAACTGGAGGCTTTACAATGCTGTGGCTTGGGTAGGGACTTAGGCTGTGCTTTGACATCTCTCGTGTTACAAGCCTTTCAATAACTTCAATGCAAATTAACCTGATTTAATTTTTAACTCTTTCACCTGGTGCTAGAAAGGTCTGAAACATGATGGACCTGTCAGCAAATGATTGTTCTGCATAACAGCTGTAAGCTGTATCTCTGGTAACCAGATGTGTTAATGCCAAATGCTTCAGTCCTGCCCTGAAGAGAGATTTATTTTCCTTTTATGGTGTGTCTTCATTAGTTAGTTATAAGACTGTGTTCTAAAAACCTGACATACGAAGTGCTTTTATGTTTGTGGGAAATTTTATGCCAATGTGATTAAGCAACATAAATCTTCCTCTGAAGATTGTCACTGTAGAAAGATCAAGTTAGCACCCCTGTACCTTGAATTGTATGAGTAGTTTTAGTATATTGTTTTCAATAGAATTTAATGTTGATTTATTCTCTCTCTCATCTGTCCTTTTACAGTCTTAGTTTGCTTGCAAGGTGGTCTAGAACGCTGCAGCAATTGTCCCATGGAATATGCATTTCTTGTAGCATACAGTTCTTAAACTGTAAAAAACCCCTAAGAAAACTGGAATAATCTATTGTAGCTTGCATTCAAAAGCTGTTCCACTCAGGATTATACTGTCAGCATTGCAGGACCAAAGAGTTCCAGCTAGGATCAGGTTAGCAGGTGTGTTAAATTTCAAGTGGAAAGGGAAAGAATCACCCACCCTTCAACGTACTCCTTCACTTGATGCCTGTTTTTCATCTATTGTCAACACAATGTCATCACAAGTTCTGCTGTTGGGGGGGCTATTGCCATTCCTTAAAATAAGATAGGAATAGAAATGTGGAGCACACAAATCCCAACAGGGTTTACAGGTCTGGGAGCTGAGGAGAGATGGCAGCACTGACTGAATCAAAGAAGGGCATCGTGACTTCCTCGGCTTGCATGACACATTTAGGAGGACATTCAGTAAGTGATGTGATGTGTGGTATCTGAGCACATGCAGCTGGCATCTCCTAGTCTTTGTGACAGGCTTAATTTGGCAGCCCTGTGTGTCAGCCTTCTGCTGAAGTGAGAGCTGGGTTGGGAAGGGACAGGCCAAGGACCAAAAAAATAGGAGCAGTGGAGAGAAGAATGTTAACCTGCCTGATACAAGTTTTGTTGAGTGGTGCTTTAGAGATGAAACCATAAACTTGTGGGCTTATTAAACTGCACCCATCACATCTTTTCTGTCTCTCTGCAACATCTACAATGAAGGCAGATATATGGAAAGATTAATAATTAAAATATATCTGGGAAATAAGACTTCTTTCTGAAATGCTGCTTTAACTGTTGTGGTGAAAGACTGTGCGTGTGTGGCTTCTAACAATATTGTGTTGGTTAGGTTCAGATTGCAGATAGGCTGTTCTGTTTAAGTCCAAGGGTCATTTTTATTAGAAAAAATCTAAGTCCTGAATGGCCACAAACGTTTTACAAATGTTGCTAGGAAGTCCCGGATCTGGTGAGGTGTACTTCACTCACTGAGACAGGTCTTCTGTGAAAAATGGAAAAAAAAAATCCCTAAAGACTGATTGCACAACTGTTAGACCTCCAAGGACTGTGTTAACTTTTGAGAGCTTTTCTATGCACTTTAATAGTTTTCCAAAACGTGATTTTTGTATAGAAAATTTTACAAATATTAATAGGTCTCTGGAGTTACCAAGGAATAATTGTGGTCAAATTTTGACTGCATGTTTCATCTGTAGGATTGTTATTTGTGCCAGGTTTTACTGCTCAGATTATACTTTACTAGATGCTTTAAAAATATTAAAAGATAGTGAAACATAGTATTCACATTGGCAATGATGTTTCTTGAGCTTATTGCCTTCAAAGAGGAAAAATTTTATAGTAATACATCGAGACAACAGGAATAAAGAGATACTTGTCAGATTTTCTATTGAGAAAGGTGCTGCATGGAATTTATATTTTCATTTGTTTTTCTTTAAAAGGGAAATGTCAATTATATATGATATAATAACTATATAATTATATATATAATGTCAATTATATATAATATAATAATAGTTATATAATTAATATATATCCATTAGCTCGTGGTGGGTATGGCTGCTACTGTGACTTGAAATACTTAGCATCTTGTAAACTAGTAACACATGCCAGAGAGAAAGGAAATTAATTCCTGAAATTTATCATGTGAATTTAATGCAGTTATATTGGAAATAAGTAGTATGTTAAGCCCAAGATTGTGAGCATATAATGTGATGGTACCTGGTTCTGAGTCATAGTAATATGGCTGCTGAAGAGCTGCTAAGTTTGAAGGACAGGTGTCCTTGCCATACACTTGCAAAAGTTACAAGGATAATATATAATGATGTCCCTCTCACATATACCAGAAGAGAATAGGAGAAAATGCAGTAAACTATCACATGGCCATTATGTAGTACAGTACAATTAATTTAGCAGTTTTTGTAATCAGGAATCACTCCATGACAGTGCAACATGCATGGAATATCCCATGCTTGTGTAGTTTATGGTTAGACTATTTATAATGGACATTTCAGATGATATAAAAATGTGTCATTGATGTTCTTTGTGTGTGTGGTTAGTTTTTTAGGGATGTGAGACAGCAGAACCTTAAGCAAGTCCAGAAAGGAATGCTGCCCTGACTGGCCCTGAAACAGTGTGGCTTTTGAGGAAAATTTAATCAAATAGGAAGCACTGAAGGAAGTACTACTCGTGTGTTTGGGAAATGTTAGAAATATCTGAGGTGCAGTGTTGCACATTACTGTTTTAATGTGGATCAGAGTTTGCTTTGGGATTGAGTCTCTTAAGTATCATGATCACCTTTTCTTTCATGGACCAGTCTGAGAGTTCATGCAATGGACTTCTTCTGGATTAACATAAGTGGGAGAGATAATCCAGGGGAGTCCAATGTGCTTTAGCACATAATGGGCATTGTGTCCATGGGACCAGGCTAGAATTGTCTGAAGGAGAAGGGAAAGTTAGAATATGTGTAATGCAGGCGTCAAGCCCATCACAACCCGTTTTTTTTTTTTCAAGAGATGTGTTTCTGTGGTTCACATGACTTCCTGGGGAGTTTGTAGCTGATTCTGGAATGATCTGTTGGTAGGCAGTGGAGGCAAATGCAGCCTGTAATAAACAGACCACATTGCATGCTGTTGAGCATCACCCAACTAACCAGTAATCTTATAATTACACAGAATAATAATATGGGCTATACTTTTCAGTTATAAAATCAAATCAGCATTCAAAGCAGCATGCAAACATTTCTGGAACATTGAATCCTACAGTATGTTGTGAACCAGTTGTATTTATTTTTCAAATAGAAGGTAGGTCTAAATGTATATGTCTACATTTATATTGTATTTTGCATAAGTAAGCATTACACTTTTAGAATGCATTTTGTTCTTTTTGGTGTTAATTTCCCAAGGCTACACTTCTGTCACATCCTTGAGCCAGCATATACTTTTATTATCTCATTATTTCATATGTATAGCAAATCTACTTTATGACATGACAGAAAAGGTGCATTAGCATTTTGAAAGGGTGGGGATTTTGAAATAGAGCTTACAAACAAGTAGTTGACAAGTTATTTTTTGCTTCCCATATTAATGCTATTACACTAGTTTCTGTTCACTTCAACTGGATTATTTAAAATCCTTAAAGTCCTTAAAAATGTGTTCAAAATTTGGCCCAAATATACTTTGACATTCAATATATAACTTCAATATCTTCAAGCTAATGTCCCTGTATTTAATTCCTCTTGTTAGAGGAAGTAGAGAAGTGAAGTTTATTTCATCTGGATTCTTTTACAGATTGGTAGAAACTTCTGCTAAACAGAATAAGACCTCAGTTGAGATCAGTCTTAGAAGTGGTAAGAGTGAAGTCTGTGAAACCACAAGAAGGCAGTCATAACTCACAAGTGTGGTGGAGACACAAGGATTCCTGTGGCTCATTTGTTTTTACAGCTAGTGTTTATCTAGTAGTTTTTCTGTGCATTTGAGAAGACAGTGCTCTAAAAAGAGGAAAGGTGTCCAATACTTGGAGATGCAAATTTAATCCAAGCAATACATAGTCTATTTTCAAAACTACTGATCTTTTGCTGTTTCATTGGTAATGGCCTTTGGGTTTTGATGATTGTCTTTCTAGGAACCTTGTTATGTTGACAGCCAGAGAACAAATACTGTTGTGTCTCATCTTAGGTGATGGTTGCTGATTTTACTTAATTTCTTCTTTAATTACTCTGGTCTAAAATTTTTTTTTTTTTTTTTGGTGCGTGTGAAGTTGTGGCTTTTAATATTTTGGTCTGTAATAGCAATGAAGGTTGAAGATGACTTTGAACTGTTTTGGAAATATCAGTGCAAGGTATAGGTCAATTTAGTTCTGTTTGTACCCATTCATCTACAGGAGGAGCCACCATATCATCGTGATATGAGCTAGCATGTTACAGGTGATGGCAATGTCAGCACAAATCCACAAGAAAACATGACTAAGAATTTCTAAAAATTTTTTGTGATATCCATTTTCTGGTGGTAAATCCAGCTGTTTAAAATTAGATGGCAGCGTGAGTCACACTGTGAGCCATGAAATTTAATTTTGGTTTATATTTGCAAACTGCAGTTAGTTCAGAGAATGGATTTTTGGGCCCATCAATTTTGTAAGTATTTCTTACATTCAGTCATCTCTTTAACTTAATTACTTTGGGTTAACCAGTAACCAGCATTGACTTTTCTACAGTTTAAACATCTGTGATATAGAAATGGCTTTCTCTAAAGGGGTCATACATTTGATTTAGTTGTGAAGAATAACAGTAGCTACTTACACTAACAGAATGACTTCAGGTGTTTGTTCCAAAATGTTTTCTTGCCTTCACCTTTTTCAGGATACTGTTGCTTGGTGTGTAGTTGTTTTTTGTTTCGTTTTTTTTTTAAGGAGTTATATTTAGTTTTTAGATGCCAGAGCAAATATATGTATATAGTTAAGCTTAATGCTGAATTTCTACGTGTGTTTATATAACACAGTCATAAAGTTACCTGACAGTAATATATTAAACAGTGTGACTAAAATGTGCAAAGTGCTGTTTGTTCTCCTACCTTTTCTCATATTAAAGTTCTGTGCATTATTTTTCTGTTGCTGTTTTTGTTCTGTTCTGGTAGGTTTTATATGCTTTGTTGTTTTGTCTGGTTTGGGTGATCTTTATTTGGTTTTGGTGTTGAAATTTTGCTTTGTGCTTTTGCTAGCTAGACTAAAGCCTAAGGACATTACTTATACGTCAGGAATAAATGAAGATGTTATTGTAGACCCTAAAGCAGAGCCTCGTGCTGTCAGTCACAGCATGGGCTGGCTCCCAGGGTATGGAAAGCCTGGGACTGGGGATGACCTCAATGCAGGCTGTGGTCTCTCTGAGGGGAACAGCTCCAAAGGGGCTGGCACAGGGTGGACAGAGCTGGGTGCTGCTAACAGGGTCATCAACAGCCCCAGGCATGGCAAAAGATGAGCCAGGGTCAGGGAATGCCGGGGACAGCTGTGGGATGAGCAGGTTCAGAATGTGCCAGGAGAACTGGCTGAAGGTCAGGGCTCAAGGGTGAGTGGGGCCACATCTGGCTGGTGTCTGGTCATCACTGGTGTTCCTCAGCCTTTAATTTTAGAGCCAGCTCTGTTCAATCCATTTATCAGTGCTCTGGATGCAGCAGGTGAAGGCACCATTTGCTGATGATACCAAATTAGGAGGTGTTGGTGACTCTTTTGAGGGACAAGAGGCCTTGCATAGGGATCTAGATAGGTTAGAGCATTGAGCAATGTTTAATGGGATTAAATTTAATGAGTAAAAAATGTTGGATTCTACATAATGCTGTACACAAGTATAAATGACAGAGGAGCAGCTGGAAAGCAGGAAGGAATTTGGGGTGATGGTCAGCCTCAGGCTGAATAGGAATCAGCAGGCAGCCAGTAGGGCTGATCACATCCTGAAATGCATCAAACACAGAACCAGCAGCTGCTCAAAATAGTGATTATTCAGTGTTGGTGCAGCCTCACTTGGAGTGCTGTATGCAGTTCTGGGCCCCACAATATAATAAGGTTGTGAAAGGCCTTGGATGCATCCAAGGAAGGCATGTCCTGAGAGGGGTGGCTGAGGACTTTGGGCTTGTCTAGTTTGGAGAGAAGGAGGCTGAGGAGTGACCTCATTGCTCTCTACCTGAGAAGGAGATGTGGAGAAGAAGGTGCTGATCTCTTCTTCCTGGGATCTGCTGACAGAACAGATGGGAATGGCTCAAAGCTACACGATAACATTCAATTTATTATTTGTAGAAGCTTACTTTTTTCAGTTTCATTCTTCGTAGTGGTGTGTTCAATTCTTTATTAGAACATTAGAATAAGGCAACAGAATAATTTCCTTAAAATGTAATGTACAATGAAGTCAGAGACTATATAAACAGCAAAATGTACTCATTTCAGTTATTTGTATTTCCTTCCTTTCTTTTCTGAATTGAAGCCAAGGAACCAGAATATTACTGCTATTTTATGGGTGTTTTCATCTCATACTGTTCTTCTATCCATGGCTTCTCCAGTGCATGGTCCTCAAATGTGACATATGTTGGACAAACATGTAGTAGCAACAACGCTAAAAATACGTTTGCGTAAGTTGTCCTTGAAAGAACCAGTCTTGTTTCTCAGGTGTACCTCACCAGTGAACTTTATAACCTTTATAACCTTGCTCCTTCACCACCTCTAGCTCCTGTTCATTTCTAGGGAGTGGTTTGGTTTCACTGGCCAGGTTTTAGTCTTCACTCTAGCCTGTTGCTAAGAGTCCTCTCAAAGTGCATAAGGGCTTAAATTTGCTTTAACTTGGTAAAAGACTTCTGGGGCAGGTGTTCATGGTGTTGTACAACACAGTATCCTCTTTTCATTTTCCTGCCTTATTTTCAAAGAAAAATGTTCTCCAGTTATTTTTATGCAAAAGGATAACTAAATACCAGAGCCCAGGAGAGGTGGTACTGTGGTTCCCCTGCCCATACATTTATTACAAGTTTGTGTTCAATCTTGACAGAAGGGCATTAAGAAATAAATTTTTCTTTGGCATTTCCTATCTGTTGGGTTTGATATCTCTACCCACTAAGTGTACAAACTTTTCAGAAGTCCATTCCTAGGTGCATACTTTGTATTTGGGAGCTGGGGAGCCTAGTTTGAATTTGTTGATTCCATTTTTCACCTAAGTTCTGCATGCCAGAGTTGGGCCTGGGGACACACAGCACTGCCATAGACAAGTCCCTGTATTAATTTGTGTCACAGTGAACATACAGTCAGGAAATGCATGTTAAACACAAGCCAATCTTTACTGTTAGATTTTAATTTCATGCTGCTGAGATTTTTGAAAGGTTAAGGAAGATGTATGGGAGCCTGTCCTTTTAAATTCATCATTGCAGCAGTTATTGATTTGTCTACTCAAATGTTCTGTTTTACTTTAGCGGGTACTGTTATTTGAAAGGTTTATTTCTATGCTTTTTTGTCATTTTGAAAGAATCAGTGAGGTTGTCAGGAGAGGCCACTTCTGAGAGAGAATGGTTTCACAAATGCGGATTGAAGACTGGGCAGGGGTGAAGAGACTTCCAAAATGGAAAATAGGTACAGAGCTACTGTCATAGCAGATTAAGTGACTAGTTAATTTTCATAGCTCATCTCTGGCATTTCAAAAGAAGGGTTGTATCTCCTAACATAATTATGGGCAGAGATGCAAATTAAGTAATTTTATACTTTTTTTTTTTTTGCCATTGCGCCAATTAAAGACCAGTTTGTACTTGCTTGTGAATGTTATTAGCTTTCTTTGCCCCATGGGGTCCACTGTAGATAGAAGAAAATTGATTTTTCTTGCTTCTCTACATGTATTTTTTTTTCCTTACAAGAGGTGCTGCACAACTTTCATTTTCTTCAAGGCACAGATGATGTATAGATGTTTGTCTTCACTGTTTAGGACCTTTGTGTTTAGGACCAAGGGCATTTGTAGTTTACTAGAGGAAAGAAAGTGTGCACATACACTTGCTGAAATGAGGCCTGTTAAGAGTAATTGGATGTGTCAATTTAACAGTGTCATTGAAAATACTAGTGGCATATATTTTCTTTAAAAATTTGAATGGTAAGTCTTGTAATAGTTATCTATTGGTTTGTTTCAGATTTTTCTCCCTTCTGTTTTTGCTTTTGTAAGCTCTTATTCTTGTACATGTCAAACCCTGGTCTTTGCAGGTCTGATTCTCGGAAGTTTGTCTACAGTTTCCTTCCTGGCAGATTGAAAGTGTATGGAACTCAGGTGGTGACCTGAGTTCCTCTAATCCATCTCCTATATGCTGTTGGAGACTGCTTTAGTCTCCTCTACCTGACATCTTTCATATGATGTGTCAGGCCTGGAAAAGTGAGATGCTTGGAATTTGCCCTGTTGGGTGCAGTTTGCTCTTTTCAGGATGCAGATTAAGATGCTTTGGGGTTGCCCTGAAGAGGCACTGTGCAAGGCTTAGAGATGGGTAGGGGCTGTGGTTTTTAACTCTTCTTGAGGCCATCTCTGCACCGCACATTAAAGCCACCACTAAAGACTAAGTCAAAACTCTCACCTGCATAAGTCAAGTCAGAATTGGGTTTGAAACAAAACAGACATGAGGGAACTGAGAATGGAATGTGGGAGTATGTAAAATGCTACAGATAAAGCACAGATTTCTGATGGTTTGAAATTGTGATTTCAGCCATGGACACTGGCATGAGCAATAATCACAGCTGAATGTTTGTGATTAACCATGTGTTAGGATGCAGAGTGGAGGAGAGCCTTCATTTAGTGTTTGTGCTTGCTCTGATACCTTGCTGTTCCAGGGAAGCCCATAGAATTTGCTTTTCCTTGTACGATGAAAGATCATTGAGATCATTTTAGTTTGTATGAAGTTGAAGTTGCTAAACAATATTTTTACATTTTGATAGGCTTAGTGTTTAACTCAAGTGCTAATAGTTTTTGGTAGAGAAATGAAAATGAAGATGTTGAAATTATCAAGTAGGGGAGCCACACATCTGGACATTTATGGCTTTATGGTCTCAAGTAACAGATATAATTTAAAAGAAGAGGTGCTTTTTCTAGTTCAGTGGAAAGTAGCAGCATAACTGAAACAAAGTGGTGAACTGCTACTAATCTGTTATTGCAATCAGCTACTTCTGTCACATTTTATATGAAGAAGAAAGGGGGATAAATTGAAAGTAGTGCATAAAATATTGTTTTAACATTGCTGCTGGCTAGATTTGTAAATGGAAATAATAAATCCTCATACAGCTTTGAGAGTAATACTAAAGAATTCCCACTAGCTTATGTTATTTACAGCAGTTCTAAAGTTTTATTTCTTTTATATATGTCTCTTTGCAAAGAGGTTGGACCTGACATGGTGCTCATAGTTAGCTAATCTTTTACTAGCAAATCTCAGTTTTAGCTAAATTTTACAGTAATGGCAGATAAAAATGGTATAAAATCAAGTGATTGCATTGTATTCTGCTGTAAGATAAAATAAATTTACATAAATTATTGAAATTAAACTGTATGAACTGATTGTTTTAACATGCTCCTAAATAACTGCGAATAAGTGGAAAGTAGTCAAAAAGAGTGGATGTGTCTTGATATTTATTATCCCCTTAGCTTCCTTGGTAATACAGGAGTAGAAATTTTTAGCATTACAGCTCATATGAAAAATAAGACATATATAAATTTTCTGAAGTTCAGATTAAAAGTTGTGGTGAAAGCCAAACCATTCTGTGATTCTGACTATGGAGATGGTTGAAGTCACTTTCTTAGACAATGATTGAAGTTGGAAGGGATCTTTAAAGGTAATCTAGTCCACCCCTCCTTACCATAGGATCTTCCATGAGATCATGTTGGTTGTTGAACAGTTCCAGTGATGGGGCATCCACCATTTCTCTGGGCAACCCGTTTCAGTATCTCACCACCTTTATTGTAAAAAGTTTCTTCCCTAGATCCAATCTAAATCTACCCTCTCTCAGTTTTCATCTGTGTCCTTCATTCTGTCCCTGCAGACCTTGGTCTCTCTGTCTTTCTTGTAAACCCCCTGTATATAATGAAAGGCTGAAATAAGGTCTCTCTGGAGCATTATCTTCTCCAGGCTGAACAACCCCAAGTGTCTCAGCCTTTACGGAAAGGTGCCCTGGTCCTCAGATCATTTTTGTAGCCCTCCTCTGTACCCACTCCAACAGGTCCTTGACTTTCTTGTCCTGAGGATCCCAGAACTGCATGTAGTTCTCCACGTGTGGCTTGTGAGAGCAGATTAAGGGAGAGTGATCCCTTCCCTTGACCTGCTGACGACATCTTGGAAGCTTTTGTAAATGTTTGACTATACACTTGCATAAAGACATGCACAAACATTATCTTTTTAAACATTCACAAAGAAAGATCAAAGCATAGGCTTCATAGTTGTGGTAGCAAATCACTGTATCCAAGCTTATAAACTTTGCTGAGTTCAGAACACAATGCTGCAGTTTTGAGAAACTATTGTGGTTGTCTCAAAATGATTCTAATGGATCTATTTCTCCTTCTGAACTGTACATTGACAGAACCATTTTTACTTCATCTGTGTGAGTTTCATACATAAAAAGTTATATATTGTTGTGGTTGAGAGCCAACTGGCAACTAAGCTTGACATGTGTTCACTCATTTGATCCGTGGGATTGGGGAGAGAATCAGAACAGTAAAGGTAGAAAAACCTCATGGGTTGAGATAGACAATTTAATAGGTAAAGCAAAAGCCATGCACACAAGGAAAGCAAGGAATTATTTCACTGTTTCCCATGGGGAGGCAGATGTTCAGCCATTCCCTTCGTCATGCATAGTGGTGACTTGGGAAGACAAATGCCATCACTCCAAATACCATCCCTTCCTTCTCCTCCCCTCAGCATTATATGTTGAGTTTGATACTGTGTTGTATGGGATCCCTTTGGTCAGTTGGGATCTTGGGATCATCTGTCCCTGCTGTGTCCCCTCCCAACTCCTTGTGCACCCCCAGCCCTCGCTGGTGGGATGGGGTGAGGAGCAGAAAAGTCCAGTATGTAAGCACTGCTCAGCAGTAAGAAAAACATCCCTGTGCTATCAACACTGCTTCCAGCACAAATCCAAAGCACAACCAATATTAGCTGCTCTGAAGAAAATTATGCCAACAGATGAAACCAACATATGTCTATTATTCTATTATTTACATCACTCTTTAATTAAAAAAAGAAAAAAATTAAAAATGGAGAGAGGGAAAAAAGTTTAATGCTGCTATATTAGTAGTTTGCATTCTGGCCTACCTGAATTCCTCCTCCTTCAAAACTGATTTCCAGATCTATAGTAGGTGCCAACAGTGAGGGTATACTGCAGTCACATTCCCGTGCCTAATTCCTATGGAAGGATGTCCTTTTACCTCCTCATAGACTCACAATTGTAGTCCAATTCTGAACAATAAATTTGCCAGAATCTTCATCAATTCTGTTTCCAGAGTATGGACTTATAAATTATGGAAGAAATACATACATATGGTGCCCTAAGTACGTCATCATAGGATGTGTTGCAGAGTTTGTACCCCATTTCTCATGTTCAGTCATTTAGGTCTTCCTGATGTTGTTCAACCTTCCACTCTACAGAAAATAAATAATTATTTTGTTTCATCTTTTAACACCACAAATATATGCTTCACTTTTCTGAGCTGTGGGTTTTTTTAACCAGGAAATACTGTTTCCAAAACTGACCCTTCAGAAGCTTCTCTAGAAGAACAGCAAGTTGCTGATTGTCCCTGTGCCAGTTTCATACTTATCTTTCTATTTTTATCATGTTTTCTTTTCCTTTAGCTTAAATTATATTTTGCATGTTATACTATGTTGGTTGTTTTACTCCTGTCAGGATAAATGAGAGCTATAGTGTTTCCTTATCTGAGAAATGCACTTTATTATTTAAAATATAAAATAAAACTGGCACAGGTGACTTTTGGGAAACTCATGTTGCCTTTAATTGAATTTTCCATTTTCTTAAAGGTTGTTAATTATCTTTGCTTGACAGTTTATTTTAAGTATTGTGCAATATTGAAATGCAACTAATGGACTTCGTTTTCATGAATCACTACTAATTTGTATCAGTTTCTTAAATGCAAGTGTTACCCTTTGTCTACTACTTAGCTATTCTAGACAGCAAGTGTTTACAAAGATGGACTAAAAGATGACTTTGGCCAGTGTTCCACCAAGCTTGCCTATTGAAATACTTTCCTAATTTTTATGTTCACTTACACTTTTGTGAGCCTTTAACTCCACGCGAGGGGCTAGGAGTCAGGATTGGTACTTGTGTTGTGGCACAACATCATTCTCAAAGCAGAACTGGATGGTGTATTCCATTTAAATATGTTAGGGTGAACATGTCTAGCCTGGTATAAATATGAATATTCATATACATTTCCTTTGTCTTTCAGAACAATGGGTCACTTGCTTGGTGCCAGAATCATAAACAGTGTTCAAAGGTAAGACCTCTTTTTCCCTCTCTCATTTATGTTAACTATATGCTTTCAGTCTCTTGTCTGTAGATTAAGTGCTTTTCTTCTTAGCCTGTTTGCAGAAGTGTCTGTGTATATTTTATTTGGAAACCTTGACCTGTAATAAAATATCAAAAATTAAAACCAAGTGATTTATTCTTTCAGGACAAAGGAACCATGTTTGAGGATACATATCAAGCATAGTTAAACTGACATAATTCTGTTGTTTTAAGAAAGTTTATACTGGCTGGAAATGGGTGTGTCATTTGTGGTTTTTTCAGTATTTTTGGTTAGAAGAGAGTAAAACTGTCAATAACTTTAAAATCTTCCTCCAACAGCACCAGGGTCTTTGAATATTCAACATTTAATTCAGTTTAGGTATTTAATTTTTGTCTTGAACCTGAATTTCTTTGGAAGTATTCTTGATACAAATCCTAGTGACTCTACTGATGCCTCTTTCCCATTCTATCACTTTAACCCTGAAAGCCTAAAGGGTAGGTGAGCTAATTGTCAACTGATTCTCCTGTGCAAGAATCTTTCTATGGTGCCTGGATGGAAGTAGCAATGATTTGGGAGCTTTAGTGAGTCAAGTGGAATTGCATGTTTGTTGCTGACTGTTCATAAATGTTATGGAAGCTGCAATCATTGGAAATTTGCCTGAAAATGCCTAAGGTAGTATTTTTGTCTAAACATCCTAAAAATGTATTTCTACAATAATTTAGACTTCTTAACTTCAGTAATTATTCTTTATTCATGAAGGTTGCACTGAAAATGGGATGAAATCTTAAGTAGCATTGTTCTGTATTGTTTCAATAATGCAATGCTGATGCTAACCCTTGATTTTAACACATGTTGATTGCTTGGGTTCATTTAAGGAATGAGATTGCTAATTCACTGATCTATCTTCTGTTGACATAAATGGAATCGGAAATGGGCCAATGTTTTTACTGTTCCATTGCAGGTAAATAAAACAAAGTTGATTGCTTTTATCAGTATTAAAATCCAGGGTATAACAATGTCAATATAAGAAAAGAATGGAACATTTCCCATTAGCTGTGCCGCACTGCTGGCACTTCTGCAATGAAATATTATAATTCTTAAAATTATTCTTGGAAACACCAAAGAGATGTGTGAAGGATGGATTTCATGATAACTGAATTTGCCTTTGCAGGAAAGCTTGATGGCCTGCCACACTGGCCTTGTTCCATTGTGATCCTAATATAATTTTTTAAAAATTTAAGTATGAAGGCTACTGCAGTAAGTAATCTGAAAGGTTTTCCAGTGGTTTGTGTCTGCCCAACAAAGAAGGAATCATACAAGGAAAGTAGTCCAGGTTTTAAAGCAGAGGTTCTAGGAATATCTTTCTTAGTCAGTCCCAAGTTATCGAATCTACATAAGGTATATATAATGAATGTTATGAATTTTAACTTAAAATTGTATCAGTATCTTGAAACCGGTGTGAGAATGCTGCAAGTTAATATTATATTGTATTACAAAACACAATGATAGTTGAAGTTTTAAATTACTTCACATGTGCTTTACAGTCATGTTACCCTATGTTTTTCATTCTTTCTTAGGAATTTGCCTTAAGAAAGCAGCTTTGCCATATTTGGAAAATAAATAAATATAAACTTGTTCAAATTGTTAGCAGAGCTGAACTTAAGTAAAATGTTGTCTTTTCAGGATGGCTTTGATTTTCTGTGTTTTGCAATGCAAAGTTATACAATTGCTTTAGCTAACTGAAATTTTCAGTGATACAGGGAATTCAGTTAACCTTTTAAAAATGCAGATTCCTTTCACTGCTTCTCAGCACCTTGGTGGAGAATGTGTATATGAGTGTGACAGGGAGTGGAGGATTCCACAAGGAATGGTGTGCTGCTCAACCTTACTGCAACTAACATGGAAGGCCTTGTTGGAGATAGAAAGGTTGGGGGCAGCCTTGGCTGCAGTGACCATGAGATTTTGAAATTCAGTGTTGGGCAAGAAGGAAGCAGGGCAAGCAAGTAAGATAGTAAGCTTTAGCCTCTTTAGGGGGTCTTCTTGGAGGAATGGGAACAGATCCTGTGGGGAAGAGGTATCCAGGAGAGCTGGCTGATCTTTAAGGATCACTTCTACAAGGCTCATAAATGATACATCCCAGTGAGCAAGAACTTGGGCAAAGTGGCCAAGAGACCCATGTGGATAAATAAAGAACTTGTGTCATTACTCAAGTGTAAGTAGGAAATACACAGGAGATGGAAGCAGAGTCAAGCCACTTGGAATGAATATGGAAAGGCTGTAAGAGTAGAAATGAGGCAAGGAAGGCCAAGACACATCTGGAATTAATGGAATGGGGACCATGGTAACAGAGGACATGGAGAAAGTAGTTACTGAATGCCTTCCTTGCATCAGTCTTCACTGACACGACCAGCCTTCAGGAATTTCTGACACAGGAGATCTGTGTGAAGGAGTGTTGTAAGGTAGACTTTCCCTAGGTCAAGGAGGATTGGGTTAGAGAACACCTTGGCATCTGCGAGTCTGTGGGCTCTGATGGGATGCACCCACAAGTGCTGAGAGATGTGAACACCATAGCTAGGCCAATCATGATCATCTTTGAAAGGTTGTGGCAATCAGGGGAGGTGCCTGAGGACTGGAAGAAAACAAATGTCACCCCAGCCTTCAGAAAGGACTTAGGGAACTTACCAACTAGTCAGCCTCACCACAATCCCTGGGAAGGTGATGGCGCAATTCACTCTGGAGGCCATCTCTGTCCACATGGATGACAAGCAGATTGTCAGGAGTAGTCCTTGACCATTCCGATTGCCTTCTACAGGGAAACAACTTACCTGGATGGATGAGGGAGTTCAGTGGATATTGTCTACCTCAATTGCAGCAAGGCTTTTGACACTTTGACACAATATTCTCATAAAAAAACTCAGGAAGAGTGGAACAGATGGATTGGGAATTGGCTGGCTGGCAGATTACAGAGGGGCATAATCAGTGACATAGGGTTTGGTTGGGGACTCTCACTTGCAGTATCCCCCAGGGTTCAGTACTGGCCCCATTGTTCATCTTGTTCATCAGTGACTTGGATGAGAGGGAAAATACCTCCTCAGCAAGTTCAGTGACAACACAAAGCTGTGAGAAGTTATCAGTACCCAGGGTGCTGTGCAGCCCTTCAGAAGGGCCTTGACAGGGTGGAGAGATGGGCAGAGAAGAACAGCCCAAAATTCAGCAAAGGCAAATGCAGGGTCCTGTACCTGGGGAAGAACAACCTCCTGCACCAGTACAGGGTGGGGGCTGACCTGGAAAGCAGCTCTGTGGAAAAGGACCTGGGGGTCCTGGTGGATAACAAGCTGTCCATGAGCCAGCAGTGTGTCCCTGTGGCCAAGGAGGCCAGTGAGATCCTGGGGGGCATTAGGAAGAGCATTGCCAGCAGGGAGGTGATCCTGCCCCTCTGCTCAGCCCTGGTGAGGCCACATCAGGGGTGCTGTGTCCAGTTCTGGGTTCCTCAGGACAGGAGAGACATGGAGCCCTTGGAGCAGGTCCAGTGGAGTACAACAAAGATGATTAAGGGACAGGAGCATTTCTCCTATGGGGAAAGGCTGAGGAAGCTGGGATTGTTCAGCCTTGAAGGTAGATGAGGTTCCCTCTCAGTTGTGTATCTGAAGGAAGGGTGTCAAGAGGATGGACCTCAGTGGTGCCAAGGACAAGAGGCAATGGGCAGAAACTGAATCACAGGAAGTTCCACATGAACATTAGGAAGAACCTCTTTTCCTGTGCAGATGACTGAGCACTGGAACACATTGCCCAGAGAAGTTGTGGGGTGTCCCTCACTGAAGATATTTAATAACCATCTGGACCCAATCATGTGCAGCATGCTCTGGGATGACCCTGCTGGAGCAGGGAGGTTGGACTGGGTGACTGGACTATGGTCCCAGCCTTACCTGTTCTGTGGTTCTGTTCAGTATCTCAGATGGCTCTTAGCAGCAAAATAGGTACCAATGATTTTACATTAAATTTAATTTAGTAAGATCTCTGCAGAAGTCTGTTTTTCAAATGAAGCACAAGAGAGCTCTTGAATGCTTGCCCTGTTTTGACATGTATAATTTCAGTATGTTAAAATACTTTGTTATAATTAGGACAACTACAGGATTATTACATAAATCGTCATTTTTGGTTGCAATAATTTCTAATTCACTGCTGTCATGCACTCTTCCTTGTCTTCTGGTACAGCATTGAAACAGACTGAGGGCTTCCTTTTTTGATTCTTGTCAATTGCCCAGTTGGCTTCCACTGTTGAGATAAAATTGGCATTGTGGTTGATGAATTTTTTGGAAAAAGATTTGAAACCAAAATTTCTTTGTCTAACTTCATTCATCGATCCATTGTTTTGTCTGAACTTACGCTTATCGAGTTGCAGATGATTCCTTTCTAAGGGGACAGAGGGCCCATTATGCCAGTTGGCCCCAACCCACAGGAAGGTGTGCTGCCTCCCTGGGGCCTGGGTAGGGATATCATCTGGAAACTTCCTAATCTGGAGCGGTCCTGACACTACTACTCATTACTGGTCTTCCACATAGGGGGTGATGAAGTGGCAACACGTTGTCCGAGGACGACCAAAAAGGACTTCAGGGCCTTGGGATGTTTGGTAAGGGAATCTGAGGCGCAAGTTATGATTTCCTCTATACTTCCAGTTGAAGGCAGCAACATTGGAAGAAACAGTTGGGCTGAGTCTATTAATACATGGCTCTGTGGCTGGTACCACCACCAAAATTTTGGGTGTTTTGACAATGGAATGTCTATGCAGCACCAGGCATGCTTGTACCAGTAAGGCACTTGCCTTTCTCAGGGAGGAGAGGGGGAACCAGAGGGGCCCACTGACAGAGCTTTATGCTGGTTGTGATAGGGGAGGGGGACAATATCAGGTTTGTGCCTGGCAAGCTGTGGGATGAGAAGCTAAGGTTAGAGGGACAGCCTATCAGCAAGGAGCCTCTGCTAGTGACTCTGAAATGTGCTGGCCACACTGGAACACACTTGCAGTCTTACGGAGACAAGCTGGGGACTTCTGATGTAACAGAAACCAGCAGGGAAACACCAGAGAATTATCTCAAAGGAAGTAAGGGCTGTTCCTTTAGGAAGGCAGCATGGCTGACAGGCCAGCTGAGGTGCCTTTACATCAGTGCATGCAGCATAGGCACCAAACAGGAGGAGTTGGAAGCCTCTGTGCTGCTAGAAAGCCATGACCCTGTTGCCATTTCAGGACAAGGGGAATGGATTCAAACAGTGTTTGTGTAGAAGCATTTCGCATATACTCTTCAGCCCGCCATGTTCCCAGGAGCCACATAAATGTTTCCACTAGCATTCACACCCTCATTAGGATTGATACTACATGGTATAGAATTGTTTGTGTACTGAAGTTCCATTCAGATTTGGTCTAGATAATGAAAGTTAAAATATAGCATTTATTTTCTTTTACTTTACCAGTAGATTTCTGGCAGCCTGTCTGACTTGCTGAGTAATGCAAAGGTGGACTCATGAACAACAGCATGAGGAAGTAGGACTGCAACGTGGAGAGACTGTGAAAAAGAAAGTGAGCTGGATTGGGCTGGGCTCAGAATTTAACTCAGTTGTTGGACCAGCACCTTGATCTCAGTCAGCTCTGCTGATTCCTAGACACCACATGGGTCAGAAGCTTATGTGGGGAGAGAACCAGACAAACAGACACTGTCTTCTTTTTTTCTACATACATGTCTGCATAAACCCCCTGTTCCTGTTGCCAACAGCTGGTTCAGCAGAGGAATTGAAAATAGAACCTCTGCAGAGTATTTTGTCTGATTGGGGAAAGACAGTTAAAGCTGGAAACTGATGGATCTAGTTTTCTTATACAAGATGGCCTAAAGTCTTCCATCACAGCAAAGTGTTTGGCAAAATAGTGCAGAAAATATATTCATGCCTGTCATCTTCAGGCTGTCTTTAAATAATATTTTGACATAGGTTATGCCTGTAGGTAGGCAAATAAAACCTTCTTCGGGCTTATTCCTCCTTCTCCCCTCCAACTAATCATATTTGTTATGATATATCAAACTCTGAGTTACCTAAGTGATTATTTTAAAGCATTATGAGGTACAGGTTATGTACAGGGTGAAGTATTGTCTGTAATGTATAGATTTAATCTAAAACATAATTCAACTTGTTTCCAACACACCTAGTCATTCAGCTTTGCTTCATGATTATACATACATAAGTCATTAATACTGGAGTAGTTCTCTCTAAATAGAAACATATAGAAAAAAATTAGTCTTTTTTATTTTTGGATGAAATGGCAGCTGCTAGGGAGTGAAGAGTAGAATAGGTCAGTTTTTAAAATAATCTTGTTTGAACATGTGGTATCTAAACCAGAATGTCTAGTGCTGCTGTTGAAAAATATTCATTCACACTTTTAGAGATTTGTTCATAATTTGTCAAAATGATAGATTTCAGAAGATTTGTTATTTTTTTAAAGAGAGATTTTGTAATTAAATGTCACATAATAAAATCTGTATGGATTCTAGCTCCTTCTGCAAGCGTAATTCTCAGTGGCATTACTGAGAAATTCTGAGAGTTATGTGTTCAGTGTTGAGAGAGAAGAATTTTGCCCAGATGTGGTTGTTACGAGGTTTGTGTTTTCTGAAGCTAAGCTTATACATTTTTTTCTTGAAATTTCCAGTGTTCATGAGCGTAGAAAATGCTATTATGGTTTTTATTCCATGTATAGGTATTGTTATCTGGCAGTTGCATTATGTTGCTTCTAAAAATGAAATGTGGTTTATTTTGTGGGTTCAGGAGAAAAACAGAAGACATTCACACTTCTTCATGACTGTTTTTTTTTTCTTAAGTATCTCTGACTGCACACAGGTGAAGAGTTGATTTCATGTGTCATGTTTACTTTGATGGGTAACTTTCCCTTTATGTAATCTACTTAGAATCATAGAATAGTTTGGGTTGGAAGGAATCTTTAAAGCTCATCTAGTCTAATCCCCCTGCAGAGACCCAATGAAGGGTCATCTTCAACTGGATCAGGTTGCTCAGAGTCCCATCCAGTCTGATTTTGAATGTTTTCAGGGATGGAGCATCGTCCAGTGCCCTGGGCAACCTGTTCCAGTGTTTCACCACCTTCATCCTAAAATATGTCTTCCTTATATCTAGTCTAAATTTACCCTCTTTTGATTTAAAACTCTTACTCCTTGTCCTGTTTCAACAGGTGCTGCTAAAAATTCAGTTCCTATCTTTCTCACCCTTCTTAATACTGAAGGGTTACAATAAGGTCTTCCCAGAGGCCTCTCTCTTCTCTTGGAGGCTGAGCAACTTCAGCTCTCAAGAGCTCCTCCTCATGGAAGAGGTGCTTCTCCTATTTGATCATTTTTGTAGCCCACCTCTGGATCAGCTCTAACATATGCTTCCTGTGCTGAGGACCCCAGAGTTGGACGCAGCGCTCCAGGTGGGGTCTCACTGGAGCAGAGTAGAGGGACAGAATCACCTCTCTCAATCTGCTGATCACACTGCATTTGATGCAGCCCAGGATGCAGTTAGTGCAAGTGCACGCTGTGTGCTCATATGCAGGTTTTCATCCACCAGTACCCTTAACTTCTTCTCCACAGGGAAGTTCTCAGTCTCTTCATCCCCAGCCTGTATTGATACAGAGCATTGTCTCAACTAGGTGCAGCAGTTTGCACTGGGTCTTGTTGATCCTCATAAAATGCCCATGGGCCCACTTTTGGAGCTTGTCCAGTTCCCTTTGGATGGCATCCTGTCCTTCAAGCCTGTCAGTCATCCCACACAGCTTGGTGTCATCTGCAGAGGGTCTTCCTTAGGGCCCCCTCAGTCCTGCTATGTCACTGATGAGGATAACAAGCAGTACTGATGCCCAGGGGTCGGGTGATCTCTAGGAAACACCACCCTCTGGATGAGACCAGCCAACCAGTTTCTCTTCTACAAGAGTCCACCTATCAAAGCCATCTCTCCAATTTAGAGAGAGGGATGTTGTGAGAGACCCTGTTAAAGGCCTGGTTAAGCCAAGCCATGCCATGTGTCTCAAATCACCTCCCTGTCCTCCATGTACCTTAGCATAGGTTCTAGAAGCATCTGTTGCATGATTTCCCAGGCACAGAGATGAGGCTGACAGGCCTTCTTTGAACCTTCCTTCTAGTCCTTCTTTGAACCCTTTTCAAAAATGGGTGCAATGTTTCCCTTTTTCCAGTCACCCAGGTCTTCACCTGTCTGCTATGACTTTTTAAATATTATGGCAGCTACAGCAGCCAATTCCTTCAGGTCTGTGGGATACATCTCATCAGGTCCCATAGACTGTGCATGTTCAGGTTCCTCACATGGTCATAAGCCTGATCTTTAGTTACAGTTGGAGCAATTTTGCTCCTACAGTCCCTCTCTTGCTGTCCATCCACTGTGTGGGAAAAAAGGTTGCTTTTGAAGTCTTAGAGAAAAAAAAGTTGAATACCTCAGCCTTCTCCTATTTGGCCAAGTCCTTATGCTATTGCCAGGATGGGTGTCCATACTTCACTACTTGTGCATTCTTGCCCTTTAGCTTGACTGGGAAGAAGACTCTTCAGGTCTTTCTTGATTTCTTACACTTGGGGATTGAGAGTTCTTGTGCTTTATGGAACATGCTCTTAAAGATCTGCGAGCTCTTTTCTGGTCCCTTGTCCTTTAGAGCAGTTTCCCAGGGGGTCCTGTTGACTAACTTCTTGAAGAGCTGGAATTTTACTTTCCGAATATTTAGGGTCCTGACTTTATTGTTTACCTGACTTGTATCCCTCAGGACTGTGAACTTCACTAGTGCATGAACCTTGCATCCCAGGCTGCCTCCAACCTTGATATCACTGATTAACTCACTTGGATTAAAGCCTTACAATAACCATTAAATTTGTTGGTCAGTCTTTTCCTAACTGCTCTATGTGGATTTAAGAATTACTTGGTATGTGAAATACTATCAAAACCTGGCCTAGGAAAATAGTCTGCAAGGTTGACTCAAGTTCTTCAAGGGCAACAACTCTGCACTGGAGGTTTGCTCTTTTTGTAAATGGTAGTGAACTGTTTTATACTGTTGTGAATTCCTTCACGGACTTAACCTTTGCTGTTGGATTTAACTTTCACATCTTTACATAATTCCTGGGTTGGGATTTTTTGCCTCTTTTTTATGTGGTATTTTGTCTTTTTCTCTCCACTAGTGTCCTATTCTGTGTGCCCACCTGTTTCTTAAAAATCTATCAAATAATTAGTGAATTGTTGAGGTTGGAGGGAAAACCTCTTAGATCTTCTAATGCAAGGTCATCTAGAAGAGGTTGTCCAGGACCATCCAGTTGGATTTTGAGTATCTCCACATGTAAAGACCAGAGCCTCTCTCAGCAGCCTCTTTCAGTGTTTAACTACCTGCACAGTAAAAGAGTTTCTGTATTTCTTGTTTTTTGATTTGTGCCCATGGCCTCTTGTTTAGTCCATAGGCATGACTGAGAAGAGCCTGGCTGCCTCTTTTTCACTGCATCCAAGTGGATATTTACAAACATAAGTGAGATCCCTCAGAACCTTTTCTCCAGGCTGATCAGTCCTAGATAGCTGAGCTTCTCTGTATATGGCAGATGCTTCAGCCCCTTAATGGTATTCTTGGCCCAATGTATTCTTCTCTTCTACTTATGCTTTCTAAGCCTCAAATGACTCCTGTCTACTGCCATTTGCAAAGCTCCTGCCCTTAAAATTCCACTGCCTTCTTCTGTCTTACCATCAGCTATTCTTGCTAAACTGTATGTAAATGCACAGCTTTCGCTGTTCCTGCTCCATTTTTCTGGTTTCTTTTTACAGTGTGAGCTCCACAGTTCCAAGGCTGTTCTTCTCAAGTACTTGGAAGTGCTGAGCATTTAACAGGTGCTTCCCTGTAAAAACAACAGTGAGAGCTGATTGCTGCTGAGAGTAACACGAAAGAACCCTGCATTGATGCTGGCTTAGTGAAAAATGTATTTTAGCCCTAAGATGGGGCTAAACTAACAAAGATGGGGGGTTAGAGGGATGAAATGACTGGGAAAAGGCATTTCAAGAGAGTTTGTGAAGTAAACATAAATTATTTTTTTTACAGCTCCTTACACAAGGTATTCTTTTTGTAGGCAACTGAAAGTCAAGAGACCAGCAGGCATAATTTAGAGCTGCATGTGCCGTGGCATTTTCAAGGACGTGAGATAAATGGAGATCATCATAATGCACTGTGAATTGCAATACAACTTGGTTGTTCGCAGTAGCCAAGGCAGTGGTCCCTGATTGATTAATTCTGTGGGAAGGCTGAAAGGCTATTTTTTGAATTTTCAGAACTGAGAGGAAAAAGTGAAAATAAAGACAAACAATTTACAAATTCTGCAGCCAAATAAACATACTGACTGTCTCAGAAAGACAGTTTACTTTCTTTTTAGAATAATATACACTCCTGAATTCCATATGTGAGCAATTGTTTCAGGCTTCCAGCTGAGCTCTTTCCAAAGATAATGCAGGTGGAAAGATGAGTTAATGGTTTAAACAATTAGAGATTTGATGTAGTCTTCCATCTGTCAAAGCCCACTGAAATGAAAGCTCACAGTTTTAATTTGTGCCTCCAGCATCTAACTCAGTCTGAAACGGTGTCAGCGATTTGCCCTGCCCACAGCAGTGTTATTCTTATGTTAAGCATTCTGTGCACACATGCTGAGAGACTTCTATCAAACATATTAGTGTGCATTTGAGAGATCATTAGCCTGAAGTAGCTGGAACATTCCAGGTTTCTTAGCCAGGAAGCTCACATCTCTGCTGGAAAATGTGTTGAACCACTGTTATTTACACAATAAAGCTAGAGCAGGGTAGGGATAGCTTTGTAAAGTTTAGCAGGAATAGTGGTACCGTGATTTAAGTGGCACCCATAAAAGAGTGAGATAATGAATGTTTTGGTTTTTTGTCTGAATGAATAAAAATTTCTTTCTCCATCAGCTAGACAGATTGTTTTTCTTTCATCTAGTAAAAGCTAAGGTAAAACCATTTAATCGAATCAGAGTTCATAAGACTTGATCAGATTATTGTTCTACTAAATAGATAAAAAAGTCATGAGCACATAAGAAATAAGACATATGTGATACTTATTGTTTGCATTCTTATGGATTATTTGATTTTTTTATTATATTCATCTATAAAAAGGTAGAGGGAACTGAGAGAACCATAGTGGTTAGATGATTAAAGCTGTACTAGCTAATAAATAAGGTGACTGAAGTTTCTGGATATTTGTGTTTGGGGAAATAGAAGAAAGAGCTTTGTGATTCAGTGTTTATGTTTATATGAAAGGATCAGTATATAAGTGTTCTGTGATTACAGGAATCCCTTTGTTCCTATGGGCCTTGAGAACTGACAAATAAACAGAATTAAAATGCAAACAGTATTTGCAGTACTCTGTAATACTCTGATGTATTGCTCTATATTTGTAAATAACAAGTTTTATTTTTTTGGTATTGAAAAAACAGTTGTGTTAGAACATGAAAGAAGGGAACATGAAGTAAGTTCATATTCTTTACAGTTGCTATATTGGATCACTTCAGTCATCCTTCCAGACTAATANAAAAACTTACTTAAGCCCTATTACTTATTTTTGTGTGATGCTGTGCAACCTAAAGTATAGGTCCTTTTCAGAGCACTGGTTTGGGCTTTTCAGCTCTTGCTGCTTACTGTTCTGTTCACCTTAAATGTTTTTGCCTTGGAAGAACAGACCTCAGGATTTTACTGAAGGTGTTTTGCTTTGCCTTCACTCTGAATGATGCTGCTGATAACTTTCTGTCCTCTAGGACAAATGGTTAGAATCAACTTTTCCCTTCTTAAAAGGTTATCATGACTGCCTGACTAGGGAGGAAAGGATCAGATTGGTTGTATGTCCCTGTAGCCCAGGTTTTGTTAATGTGGAATTCTCCTGAGGTTCTCACTGATCTTCAGCATGGGTTTACGGAAAAGTTTGGTTCTTTTGGAGCTTGCTCCTTCTGCTAGTTGTATCTGTTTTAAGGAGGTAATCAAGTCTGATCGCTGTGCTGTTTGAAATTTGAGCTTCTGAATACCGAGTAAACCGAGCCAATGCTGAGCATAACCAGCTGAAGATTAAGTAGCCCTCTTTCACAGAGAAAGGACACAAAATTGTCATTAATGACTGAATTGTGCCAACACTGGCTTTGAGGGTAATAGCACAGCAGTCTCAACTCTCTTCTCAGAAAAGCAAGTGCTGGCTTTAGACTTTGTATCTGCATACGCTGTGCTATATAGAGACATACACCACAGCTAAAGGGAGAAATGTGTGCATGGGGGTGTGCACTTATAAACAGAACAGATATTTATTGAAGCTGGCATGCTGAAGCACTAAATGCTTCTTTAACTTAGCTTTATCTGCTTCAGTGAACACTCTTCAAAATCCAAGGATATTCAGACTGCAGGACCCTTTATTTAGAGGTATTTGAGCACAAAAATAATCCCTTCATAGAAACTTTTGAAATACCAATGCAGCTATGCAGCCTAATCAGCTGTAAATTTTTGTCATCTAAAAAGCAGTTGATTAAGTAACATCTAGCAGAAGGATGATTATCATTGGAGCAACACTGGTCAGACAATAGACACTACTACTGAGGCTGAGGAGAATTAGTAGTAAATCTGCTTGAAAACAAGCAACAGATTTATCTTTCTAAGTCTTCAGTTTTACCAGGTCTCTCACCACTCAGTTTGCTCAAAGCTCCTACATATTTTTTTTCTCATCTTTCAATAACTTTGCATGCTATATGCAGAGGGAAATACGTGACATGAAAGTGTATTTGAGATTTTGATTTCACAAATACAATCTTAGTTCCCAAAGCTCAGCTGCCTGAATTACTATTAGGAAATTTTAATAGCCCAAATAAGTCAGAGAATGTGTACAAAATTTATAAATTTACAGTTAAGATGAGATTCTTAATTTTATCTTATTCAATTTCTTTAACCTAATTAATTTATAGTGCAAAACAGGCTGTAATAGTCTATTTAAATGTATGGTCCTTTTCTCCTCTTGTGGGAGACAACTGCAGAGTTAGGTCAAATACAGCTCTAGTTAAGTGACAAAGACAAAATGTACTTGCATTGACCTTTAATGTAGTAATAAAGTACATTCAAGCCACTGCAAAGGGACGTATGTGTCTATCTTAACCCTGACTTTAAAAAGAGTTTTGCTTGACTAGACCCAAGGCATTATTCAAAACCCACTGAAGTAAGGAATACTGACTTTCAGCAAGCTTTATACCCATCCCTACGTTGAGACTGTGCTTTTTCAAGTGACCTCCCTTGGAGTTTCTCCATTACTGTAATATTGAAGGAGATACAAAACTGTGCTTAGGTAGATGGAGTTACTGTGCTGAGAAGAAGGCAGCAGTTTTTGAGACTCACAGACAAGGATGTAAGTGCCCTTTTCTCTACACATTCATTGAGACGTAAGGAAAGCATTAAGCTGGAAGTGAGAGCTATGACTGTTTTCTACTTTTGAGTGCCTGCAAAGAATTGGAAAGCTGTCTAAGCACAGAAGCATGGTCCATCCTACAACAGAAATGACAGG